>JBBDHG010000247.1:47500-50000 GCA_037951165.1 Lophius americanus
CTAGATAGATAGATCTAGATAGATAGATAGATCTAGATAGATAGATCTAGATAGATCTAGATATATACATAGATACATAGATCTAGATAGATAGATAGATAGATAGATAGATAGATAGATCTAGATACATAGATAGATCTAGATACATAGATAGATCTAGATACATAGATAGATAGATAGATCTATATACATAGATAGATAGATCTATATACATAGATAGATCTATATACATAGATAGATCTAGATACATAGATAGATCTAAATACATAGATAGATAGATAGATAGATACATAGATAGATCTAGATAGATAGATAGATCTATCTAGATTGATCTAGATACATAGATCTATATAGATAGATAGAAAGATAGATCTAGATAGATAGATCTAGATAGATAGATCTAGATAGATAGATAGATAGATAGATAGATAGATCTAGATAGATAGATCTATCTAGATTGATCTAGATACATAGATCTATATAGATAGATAGAAAGATAGATCTAGATAGATAGATCTAGATAGATCTAGATATATACATAGATACATAGATCTAGATAGATAGATAGATAGATAGATAGATAGATCTAGATACATAGATAGATCTAGATACATAGATAGATCTAGATACATAGATAGATAGATAGATAGATAGATCAAGATAGATAGATAGATCTAGATACATAGATAGATCTAGATACATAGATAGATAGATAGATAGATAGATAGATAGATCTATATACATAGATAGATAGATCTATATACATAGATAGATCTATATACATAGATAGATCTAGATACATAGATAGATCTAGATACATAGATAGATCTAAATACATAGACAGATAGATAGATAGATAGATACATAGATAGATCTAGATAGATAGATAGATCTATCTAGATTGATCTAGATACATAGATCTATATAGATAGATAGAAAGATAGATCTAGATAGATAGATCTAGATAGATAGATCTAGATAGATAGATAGATCGATATAGATAGATAGATCTAGATAGATACATAGCTAGATAGATCTAGATAGATAGATAGATAGATAGATAGATCTAGATAGATCTAGATAGATACATAGATAGATAGATAGATAGATAGATAGATAGATAGATAGATAGATCTAGATACATAGATAGATCTAGATACATAGATAGATAGATAGATAGATAGATAGATCTAGATAGATAGATAGATCTAGATACATAGATAGATCTAGATACATAGATAGATAGATAGATAGATAGATCTATATACATAGATAGATAGATCTATATACATAGATAGATCTATATACATAGATAGATCTAGATACATAGATAGATCTAGATACATAGATAGATCTAAATACATAGATAGATAGATAGATACATAGATAGATCTAGATAGATAGATAGATCTATCTAGATTGATCTAGATACATAGATCTATATAGATAGATAGAAAGATAGATCTAGATAGATAGATAGATCTAGATAGATAGATAGATAGATAGATCTAGATAGATACATAGATAGATCTAGATAGATAGACAGATCTATCTAGATTGATCTAGATACATAGATCTAGATAGATAGATAGATAGATAGATAGATAGATAGATAGATAGATAGATAGATAGATAGATCTAGATAGATAGATAGATCTAGATACATAGATAGATCTAGATACATAGATAGATCTAGATACATAGATAGATAGATAGATAGATAGATCTAGATAGATAGATAGATCTAGATTGATCTAGATACATAGATCTATATAGATAGATAGATAGATAGATAGATAGATAGATAGATACATAGATAGATCTAGATAGATCTAGATAGATAGACCTAGATAGATCTAGAAAGATAGATCTAGATAGATCTAGATAGATACATAGATAGATAGATAGATAGATAGATAGATAGATAGATCTAGATAGATACATAGATAGATACATAGATAGATAGATCTAGATAGATAGATAGATCTAAATAGATAGATAGATCTAGATAGATACATAGATAGATCTAGATAGATAGATACATAGCTAGATAGATCTAGATAGATAGATAGATCGATATAGATAGATAGATCTAGATAGATACATAGCTAGATAGATCTAGATAGATAGATAGATAGATCTAGATAGATCTAGATAGATACATAGATAGATAGATCTAGATAGATCTTGATAGATAGATAGATAGATCTATATACATAGATAGATCTAGATAGATATATAGATCTATCTAGATTGATCTAGATACATAGATCTATATAGATAGACAGATAGATAGATAGATCTAGATAGATACATAGATCTAGATAGATCTAGATAGATAGATAGATCTAGATAGATAGATCTAGATAGATCTAGATATATACATAGATACATAGATCTAGATAGATAGATAGATAGATAGATAGATAGATAGATAGATAGATAGATCTAGATACATAGATAGATCTAGATACATAGATAGATAGATAGATAGATAGAT
>JBBDHG010000248.1:5000-95000 GCA_037951165.1 Lophius americanus
GAAGAGGCTTTAACCTGGCGGCAGATGAGACGCCGGCCGCTGATTCCCGCTAATCAGACGACGGCTCGGTCCGGCGCGCGGCGAGTACCGGCGCCGTCGGAGACACTGTGGGAATTTCCTTTCGCCAGCTAGGAGTCGGACGCTGAATCTCCTTGTTAGCACCAAAGAGCAGCGAAAGCGTACCTTCGTTATCTCCTAACCCGGAGCCTCTGAGTCCGATCCTCCGCCCGGTAATTGCTGTAAAGTTCTCTGCAAAGGAAGGTTGGAGATCTGAGGATCCGAATTACCATTTTTCAGGCAAAGTAAAGGAAGATCTGCGGCACAAATGAGGTTTCCGCGCTGCGTGCGGCGCGAACGCACATCAGAAATGAGGAAATTAGACACGGATTTTAAAGGCGGAGTCTGTGAAAAAAAGATTCTTGTCAAATGATGAGATTCCTATAAATATGTATCCATTAGTTTACTATAAGTCAAAGTTCACGCAATGAGATCAACAATATTATTGTTCTACCTTGTCCTAGCTTATACGGAGGCAGCAGGTGCCCCTTCGTCCCGGCGTAGGAAACCCCGAATTTGTGCAAATGTAGGATCATCCTGATTTTTTTTTCGCACGACGAAAGAAATGGAACGCTAAAACCTTGCGATCAAAGAGGTTGACGACAAATGTACCGGCCCACGGTTTCACGAGTCGCGTCTTTGCGTTTTTCTTTCCCTGACGACGAGATTGTCGGACGCGGTCGATTTTTCTTGAGCTAACTATGTAAATTACAAAGAGCGGGTCCTACACTTATAAAAACTTAAGAGACGTTTAACTTTCACAGACTGCCCCTTTAAGAAGTTTTTTCTCCAGTTGTGCTCACAAACATCGTCAAATGTCCGATGTTCTGGTCACAAGTTTGCGTTTTTTTCTAAAACCGAGCCTTGAAATCCTCATTCGTCACGTCGTCCGTCTGTCACATGCAGGATCCCGGCAGCACAATGAGCAAACATTGTCGAGAAAGAGATTGACGCGTGCCTGACAACGTTCACCAGAATCCGATTATCGGGAAATGTCCCCAAATTCAACAAGTTACGACGTGGAACTTGAACGAGGAAAACGGATTTTCTCTGCGTGACGCAGGGTTGATGTGTTTGTTGGTTTTTGTTGCCGTGTTTGGACAGAGGGTTTTACAGCTGGTTACTACGGCAACGCCTGACGATGCAGTCATGCGTCAGTTTTTTGGTTATGTGGCATCAAACTGGGTCTCTTTCCAGAAAGAGAAGGACTGGATTCTCTCCGCAGACCCAACAATTGGACATGTGCTAGAACATGGAGACGGTTCAGAGAAGAAAAATGCTTTTAACAGAAAGAAACCTGCAGTGGGACCCGGCTCGGTGTTGAGTTCTGTCTCGACTAATCCTAAATGCGACAGTTTAGTTAATCTGTGAAGTAGAATTAATGCTAAAAATTTGAACTGATGCTTCAAAGTGGAAATGTTGTAGCAGAACTGTTGCAGTAAAGCGATATTAATGCTGTAAAGTGCGATTGTTGCAGAGGAGTTGTTGCTTTGAAGTGTGATTGATGCTGTAATGCGGAATTTTTGCAGTAAAGAAATATTAATGCTGTAAAGCGAAAATGTTACAGTAGAATTGTTGCAGTAAAATTGTTGCAGTAAAGCGATATTAATGCTGTAAAGCGTAATTGTTGCAGAAGAGTTGTTGCTTTGAATCGGTTTGATGCTGTAAAATGTGATTAATGCTGTAAAGTGGAATTGTTGCAATGGAGTTGTTGCAGTAAAGTGGAATTAATGCTGTAAAGTGGAATTGTTGCCGTGGAGTTGTTGCAGTAAAGTGGAATTAATGCTGTAAAGTGGAATTGTTGCCGTGGAGTTGTTGCAGTAAAGCGGAATTAATGCTTTAAAGTGCAATTGCTGCAGGAGAGTTGTTGCTTTGTGTTTGGATTGATGCAGTAAAGTGGAATCGACGCTGTAAAGTGGTTTTGTTGATATGAAGTTGGGTGGTTTCCATAATGTTGTATTATCGCTGTAAAGATGAGGTATCGGTTGCCGTAAAGTGGTATCAGCTGCTATAAAGTGATATCGTTGCCGTACAGGCAAATTTTGCCATAAAGTGTTTTTTTTCTGTAATAATCCTAAAAAAAAAGACCTCACTCAAGTCAGATAAGGCTTCCTTCTGGACTTCCTTCTGGACTTCCTTCTGGACTTCCTTCTGGACTTCCTTCTGGACTTCCTTCCGGACTTCCTACTGGAAACCAGAGGCCAGAACACTTTTTTAAAATGTTGAGCTCCCGTTAGCTTTAGCCTGCTCTGCCAACGTTAGCTTCCTGAATCATGATGATTTCCTCGGGTTTCTCACGTTGGCAACCATCGTGAGCCGAAATCGTAGGAAAGGAGACAAACTCAATGCTGGTCGGTTGACTACGAGCCGCAGATGTTGCCTCCAGTCTTTAGCAACGAACCGCGAAGCGAGACAATAAAGTCTTGAGTGTTTTTTTCCTGGAGTCCTTGATGTGCTGAATGGAAACCGTCTCTCAAGGGCAAGACCTCGTCTCTGATCGACTGTTTAAAACCCACCACAATCCTTCTTCTTCTTCCTCCTCCTCCTCCTCGGCTTCCAGATTATATTTGATCTTCTTTACAATTCCCCTTCTGAATAAATTCCTCACACCTGAAGGGTATTTAAAGAGAGGCCAGCCGGCAAGAAGACGTGTTCCAGGCAGCACAGAAGCGGTTCCCACATTCATTTCCTGTTGTTTTTGTGACCTTGCAGTTTGTTTGCTTCATCGGGGGACAGAGTGGGTGGGCTTTGGGGGGGGGGGGGGCAGACGGAGCAAAGGTGTGAAAGTACTTGAATAAATCATGGAAAAGTAATATTTTCTTACGGTCGGGACCGATTGAAGGCCTCAGTAGGTTTTTTTATCTGTGTTTTTTTTTTTTTGGCGGCGTGCCGACAAAGTTCACGTGTCGGCGTGGAGGATCCGGCAGGAGGTCGCGGCTAACGGAACCCAGACCTCGACCCACTCTAAACCGGCGTAATCAGACGAGGGATAGTTGCTTCGACACAATAAGACCTTAAAGGCAGAATGAGACAAAACCAACCGACTCAAAGTACAACTTGGTTCAAGCGACATGAAGTTGGTTTGCTAGTAGTTGAATACGTTTTATTGCTCAACTGTGGGGCAAAATGGACCAATTTTCCACAGACCCCCACAATCCGGGGGTCGCAAACCCTTCGATGTGGCTGCACCGAAGCAGTTCTGCGAAGATGAGCGGGTCAGAACTTCACCACAGGGATGTCAGAGACTGACCCTCCTGGCGTCAGAAGGTTTTGGGTTGCAGTTCTTCTGCGTGAAGGCGGTTTAAGTATTTAAGGAACCTTTTTGGGCTGTGAGGCGTCCTGCCAGGTTGAGTATTCGCTCAAAGATCGGAGGCGGAGAGTTGGGAACCGCTGGCGAAGACGGTCCTGTGGTTCTGAACTGACTGTATTGTGGTTAGAAAGGGATCCAGTTGATTTTGTTCGAAGAGGTCCTTCTCTCTGTGGAGGCATTGGAACCCTCATCTGTTCTGGGGATCCCTCCGTTTCCTGTGCTGGAAAGTCTATTTCCCGGTTGTAAACGCCGTCCATCCCACAAGTTTGGTAGAAATCCCACTTTAGATTTCTGCACGATCTGACCAAACAAACAAACAGACAAACAAACAAACAAACAAACAAACAAACAAACAAGCCTATAACAGACTGGAGTCCTTCATCGGGGGTTTGAGGGTTTTTTGTTCTCATGCTAAATTTCCTTTCCTTTTTAAAATATTGTTACTCTGAATTATTATTGGGGTTTTTTTGTTGCAATATTTACATGGCAATGCAATCGGCAACAGGGAAAACGGTGCCGTTTCCCCTGACTCGCTCGTCCCGGTTCAGTCCGTCAACCGTCAGCTGTTTTCCGATTCTTCAGCTCCATCACATTCCCCCCCCCCCCCCTCCCCCACTGTTTATCGCCGCACGTTTAATTGGCAGAAAATGAAAGAATGCAGCAATTACCCCTCTCATTCTTTTAATACCTCTCTAATCACTGCTGGGTCCCCGCCCCTCGCCGGCGTACCCAACCCCCCCCAGCCTACCGCCCCCCCCCCCAAAACATCCTTATTCATCTCCCTGATCTCTCCGTTAATTGTTTGAGATTTGTTTCTCGTTAGCACATCGTCAAGGCGACGCCTCCTCCCTCTCCCCGTCTCAACTGTACGCGGCGAGAAAGAAAAAAAAGCGGGTCAAGCCGGCGAGCAAACAGGAAGAGCAGAAAGTTAATATCTCCAGGTGTCGTCAGCAGGAACGCGGCCCGCAGTCCGTCCTCGTCCTCCATCCTCCGTCCTCTTCCTCCTTCCTGTTCTCGACCACATAATGGAATAATTGGATAATTAGATGAGTAATTAGACCCATTGTCGATTTTTTTTTTTTTTTCTTTCTCTCTTTTTAGAGCAGCGCCACACCAGTGCATTATGGGGGGATTCGAATAGGCCTTGACCAATCGTTTGCCTTTTCAGAACCGGTCTCTTAAGGCGAGATTCATGTGCGGCGGCGGCGGCGGCGGTGGAGAGCGATTGGATGCACACGTGCAGCCGTCCGCCGCACTGCTGTTTGATGTTAGGGGCTGATTGGTCGACCAATCAGAGAGCTCGACCTACTTTCTTTTTTTTTTTCTTTCTTTCTTTTCTCCTCCACCCCTCGCCATCCCCTCGCCATGACCGCGATCAAATGTTGAAAGTGAGGCTGGTTTGTGGATTCGCTTCCGTGTGAAACTGGTTTTCTATTGCTTTTACAGTGTTTCTGCATAAACACGCATATATGTGTGTGTGTGTGTGTGTGTGTGTGTGTGTGTGTGTGTGTGTGTGTGTGTGTGTGTGAGTCACAGAAATCGCTGCCAGTGCGCATCAGCCTCCGTTGAGCTCATCAGCGGATACTTCAGAGAGAGCGCCGTGAGATGAGATTAGGGATTTGGTTTTGCGGAGAAGCCGTGTGATTGGACGGTCGCGCCGCGTTTAGGGTGTGTTGTTTGTCTTTTCGTGCGTTTCCCCTCCTCAGGTTTCTGTTTGACTACGACTACGTCCGCGCACACACACACATAAACACACACCGTCTCCGCCAGAAGAGGCCGAGCGGCTCGGCAAACATCTGATGTTTGCGTTTGTTCTCAAACACACAAAATCTGTTCAAGTTGGTTTTCCCTGGAGGGAGAAAAAAGATTTTAGTCAAATCTTTCTCTCTTTCTCCCTCGTTGGTCTTTTCACTCGATCCTTTTTCGGATACTTGTCAGCTTTGATGTTGGATCCGTTTTGGACGGGTTGGGTTGTGTATTTTGGTGGGAATGTCGGGATTTGGACCTCCGGTCCTCGGATCTCTACGTCAGTAATTCATCATTGGCTGGGAAAAATGGTTCTTCCGAAGTATCTGGGACAAAAAAACGTTTTTAAACGTTTTTAAAAACCACAACCTCTCTCATCAGAAAACAGATTTTCTTCCTCCCGTCAACAAACAACGAGATCGGAACCACATTTAGCTCCTAATGTTAAATCAAAGCGATGAAAAAGACTTCTATCCGCCGTGAACGCCGGCCCCCTTTTTTTTGCACCAAGGTAGTTTTAAAAACACAAAACTTTATCGAACAGTTCAAACAACAAACCAAAGATGGTGAAAATGACTCGGCTCTTTAATTCACGTACTTTTCGGTTCTTTGGGTAGACGGGGCGATGGCTCGCTTAGGCTTCTGGAACATGGCGGACAAGAACTCCTGGTTTTGCTATAAAAAAAGATCCCGCCTCCTCTCTGACATCATCGCGTCGCGCTTTAAGGGGCCCATGGCGTTATTAGGGGCCAGGGCGATAAAAAATCAGGAAGTAGATCCGAAACGACGTTTGGTGGAAAAGGGGCGGCGTTTTCTACGTATAGAAGTGTTTTCATTTTGGTACTTCCGAGTAAATTGTGCGAATTTTCGCAAAAACATTTTGGTCCAACGTTTAGATTTGGATTTAACATCGTATTAATGTCGGTAAAGGTTGTTATACCCGACTTCACAAGTTAAAGGCTGATTCACTCTTGACGTTAAAGACGGTGATGGAGTTTATCGGAAATACTCTGGGTTCTCGTCGTATCTGTATTTACGTTACCGTTGGCGATCTTGTGAAACGGGGGGGGGGTACCACCAGAAATGATCGGAGGCGGTGACTCTGAGGAGAACACGACAAATGTCCAGGGAAACGTCGGAGACGGAAATGTTGTGGCAAAAAAAAGTTCGGAAAACCTTTTGTCCACTTTTCGTGATGCGTTTACTGACCTTACAGACTACCGTAGAGTACAGCACCGCCTCTGCTTTGGACACATTTTATCGGCAGTTTGACTCTCTGCTGCCCTCTGGAGGCGATTAACGCATCCTTTGAAACAGATGTATTCCGTCTTCGTACGTAAACTGAGTATAAATTAGCCTTAATTAGCGCTAACATCGCAATTTAGCCTTAAAAACCTGCCAGAGAACATTGACAACAACATTTAATCCTGTGAATAACAGATTTACTTTCACGTTTATTTGATTTATTTGAACAAAACGTTCACCCAGAAGGTGAAGCAGGTGATTCAAGGCTTTCTGGCTTCCTGTCTCGCTGGTCGCGTGAATTCCTCTGTGGCGCTCGGAGCCAAAAGCCTCGCCGAGGCGCCAAGGTCAGACTTCACTTAAAAGAAGCAGTGAGTCAAACGTCATCCAGTCAAAACCAGTCAAGAGGTCCTCCGGGCGCCATCTGAGAACGCCGGCAGAAAGCTCGCACAAAAGACGCCGCCGCCCAAAGACGGTGGGAGAGAATAGAGGAAGACGAGGAGCTTGTAGAAATGGATTCAATCAATTCAAAGGCAGAGAGTTTAGGGACCTTCACTTTTCTGAAAATAAAGACAGGGAATATAAAATCTGTATTTATACCAGATATAATCAGCGATTCCCCATTAAACGGAAAATATGTTTTAGTCGGTTTTAGCTCAGTGGGTAGAGCCGTGCCGCCCCCCCCCCCACAATGAGGAGAGGTTGGGGTCCTTTAGCAAGACCCTGAAAATCCACTCAGTAGTTCACAATATTTCACCATGTTGTTTTGTTTGAATGGACTATAATAAGACTTATTATTATTATTATTATTAATATTATAGAAATATAGCTTCTTTACTAGCGTTAGCTTCTTACTAGCATTAGCTTGTCATAATGCCAGAGCAATGGTCTAAAAGTCAGTTATTAATATCCGTTTTTACGTCAAAATAAGAAAAATATAAAAACAAGTTTACAAGATGTGAACATTTTTTATGTAAATAAAAAAAGAAGAAATTACCATTTTGAAAGATAAATTACTTATTCAATAACAAATGCAGAAAATTATACAAAATTTGAAACTTTCACTAAAGAAATAAAAAATTAGATTCTTTTTTTTTTTTACAAAATCCGTGTATGAAACTCAAAAACTTGTTTTTAAGCCGTGAAAGACAAAACCGTGTGGAAAATAAAATGACAAATTTGGAAAATTTGTAATTATTCAACTAGAGGAAAAGTTTTACATTTATTGAAACACGTTTTCTAAAAGTCCAAAAACAAATTTACGCAATGTGAAACCCTTTTATTCAATTTAAAGCAAATTTGACCCCAAAGTGTTACATTTTCCTCTGGATGAATAAATTATTTTTATATATCTCAACAATTGAACCGTATGGTAAATAAAATTTAGAAAAAATAAAAATAAAATTCCCTAAAATTTAAAATATATTTTTTTTAAAAACAAAAAACAAAAACAAAACACTTTTTTTTTATTTAGAAAAAACGTAATTATAAAAGTAAATAAAAAAAAAAGACAAAATGTGAAAGTTGAACATTTTGAACAGTTTTAGAAAAAACTAAAGTGCAAAGATCGAAACAAATTTGACAACATATTCAATAACTGTTTTAACTAAAAAGTTTTTCGTTTATAATATTGTCTCTATGTTTGTTTTTATATTCATTTTGATGTCTTACATGTATATTTGGGGAGAATTTGACTTTTTCCTCATACATAAAGTCATTTTATCCCTTAATCCAAAAGTCACAGAATAATTTTTTTTAGCATTTCCGTTGTAGCATGTACCGCAAATCTACAAATGCTAACATATTTAGCATTGAAAGATCACAAAGGCTTTTTTTTTTCTGTCCTCCTGGCAGTTTTTAAACAGTTTTTATATTCTATACCTGAAGTTCCTGCTGGTTGGTTTTACGTGGTTTCAACAAAACTATCTGAGATGTTTGAAATGATCGGAATCTCGGGTTTGCGATCATGTGCGTGTTTTTTACGCGGTAGAAGAAGAGGGCTCCTGTTTGTGCTCCTTTTGGGTGCCGTCTCAGAACGGAGCTCTAATAACTGAGACCGTGACGAGGAACGCAGTCGGACGTTAAAAAAAAAAAAAAAGACCAGTCAGGAGATAAACGCCACGTTAGTCCGACGGCCGGGTCGGCGAGGAGAATCGGCATTACAGCAAATATGGACCATGTTGAGAACATCGTCCGATTTCTCTCTGCTCGATGACTGGTCATGTGATCCTTCCTCATGTCCTCTGTGAAGAAGGGGGGGTCAAAGGTTAAAAGAGTAACGTTAGTTTATAGAGAGGGACAACCCCGAGTCGTAGTTTAGACGGTGGGGGTTTTTTTTGGTGAAGTTAGGTCGAGCAGATTTTAGGTCATTAATCGGACCCAGTGGTTAGCATGAGCGATACATGCTAAATAGTAAGGGGCCAAAGACGGAGCCCTGGGGGACACCACGGGTCAAATTGCTTTTGAAACAGAATTATGTAACTTGATATCAACCACGATGAAAAACAAGAAAAGTCATAAGGACATAAAAGGTTTATTAACGGGCTTTTTCTTTCCTGGGAAAGTTAGATACAATTGTTGTGGTAGGAAATGTGACAAAAAAGCGTGACATGAAAGCCGTGGGGACCCCAACCTTTATCTGTCAGGGGTTCCACAAGTTGGGTCCCCATGTTTTCTTTTACAGTGAGGTAGTGAAGCTCCATTTCTTTAGAAAACAAAAAAGTTATCCTGCGACAACGTTTTCATCATCTTCTACTTTGTCGGGTTTTTTTAGACATCAAAGTTACAAAAGTAAATTTGCGATATTTGAACAAAAACAAATTGTTACCAAATCATCAAAAACAAATATACAGGAAGTAAAATGAATTCATCAGAGTCCTTCTCTGGTGCCGGAGTTCCCCTCTGGTTGGGCCCGTCTTCCTGCCCCGGATCTTCTGGGGTTTGGTTTGGTTTTGGAGTCCTGTGTCTCACAGAGGTTCTGAGAGTTCCCCCTCTCTCAATCCCGCCCCGGCGTTCGGGTTAATTAGGTATCGATTGGATCGGGGGCCGGGAGAGGGGCCCGGTTCTCAGAGCATCGCTCATGCTAAATTATTAATGTTCATGCAGAACTATATATAACTTAGAAAGTCAAACGGTTCTCCTTCTCTCCTCCGTGGAGATTGATTCTGCTTCCTGCTGCAGCGTGGAGAAAAGATTCTGGTGCTGGAGACATCTGGGTTTTTCTTTTTTTTTTAAATGTTGGATTTATTGGATTTCGGCGTTTGGTCTTCCTCCTCCTTCTTCTCCTGCCTGCAGCTCCATCTCCAGCATCCTTCTAGCAGTAGATCCACTATCCCTCCTCTTCTTCACGGGTCAGAACCATCTCAGTCTGTCCTCTCTGACTTTGTCTCCAGGACATCTAACCTGGACTGTCCCTCTGATGTCTCCTCCCTAATCTTGTCCTTCCTCCTCACTCCCAGAGAACATCTGAACATCTTCATCTCTGCCTCCTGTCTTCTGGTCAGAACCAACGTCTCTAAACCGTCCTGCAGAACTTCTCTCACCACCTTTCCCTTCACTCCTGCTGCTGCTCTTCTGTCACAGATAACTCCTCACACTCTTCTCCACCTCTACTCCACACTCCCTGTTGACCTTCTCTGCGCTTCTCCATCACTTCTCTTCTTCACCCAGCTTCCTGGACTCTCCGCCAGATCTTCCTCGTGCGTCTCATGCGGCTCTTCGTCATCAAACGCAACCGACCGGACTTTTGTCCTTCTCTGTATCCTCAGCGGTTCCAAAGCGTCTCCAGGATGATCCTCAGTGGAGACGCGTCATGTGTGCAGAAGAGAACCTGGGAGAGAAACCAGAGACCTGATTACCTCCTGGAATCATGAATCATGCTTGAGAACTGACCCACGGAAGCTGAAGTCGATTTTTTTTTTTTATGGGTTCAGACTCGGTTCTTATATCTGGAACCCGGTTTTGGTTCCTGAACGTTCCGCCACGTTCACATCCGTCCAAACGTCTGGCCTCTTTGGTGGAGACAGGAATTAGACGTCCTGCGATTAACGTCATGCTTGCATTTGTGTGTGTGCGTGTGTGTGTGTGTGTGTGTGTGTGTGTGTGTGTGTGAGTGTGTGTGTGTGTGTGTGTGTGTGTGTGTGTGTGTGTCGCTCTGCTGTGCTGCTGGGTTCTGAAGAATAATGAAGTGGAGGTTTTTTCTCAGATTGGTTACATACATCTATGTTTGTGTGTTTATAGTAACATGCATTTTTGCATAACCCCCTCCCCATCATGTGTGTGTGTGTGTGTGTGTGTGTGTGTGTGTGTGTGTGTGTGTGTGTGTGTGTGTGATCACTCTACTATGTCATGTGTGCATGCGTTTTTGTGCTGCATTCACTGACTGACCTACATTGCCGGAGCTTTTTTTTGCCCGCGGCTCAGGAGACCTCGTCGCCGTTATCTCATCCAGCCAATCACGTCGTCCGTCTCATCCGTCCAGCTCCACGGCGACCGCTGCCGGACACGCCTCCTCGACCCACTGTCGCTTTAAATATGAGAACCTTCCTCCATCTCCGGGCCCAAACAGGTCCGGTTTAACTTTGACTCTCAGCGCTGTGATTTTTTCTCGCGCCGTGCCGTTACTCTCTAATTATACCCCCCCACCCCCACCCAAACCCCCACCCAAACCCCCACCCCCACCCTGACTTGAAAGCGGGGCCGTGTTTCTGTGCTTATTGGCAGCTGGCGAGGACGAAAAAGATTGAAGCTTTTGAAAATTCTTTGAAGCTTCCAGGTTTTGTTTTTTTTGTTTGTTATCAAAGCTGCCTTTGTAGGCCGCATGAATTTTGCATGTGCAGGTTTAAGGGAACTTTAGAACACGTGAGCGCTTTTTTAGCCGCGTGCGCTAGGCTGCTAATTCGAGCAATGCGAGAGGAGAAACGAGTCAAAACACAGGAAGGAAGTCAAAAAAAATAGTTTTTTCACCAAAATAAGAGTTTCTAACATGATTGCATTTTGAAAATTTCCATTTCTTCTGAGTTTTGCTGAGTCGTGAAAACAAGAACAGGGGAAATAAAGGGTGACAGCAACAACTTTGTCAACAGACGTCACTTTCACCAAAATAAAGGAGTCTCTGACTCCATTACGTTTCCAAACAGCAGAACTTTTCTTCTTTTTTTTTTTTGGTTGGAATTTCATCCAACATGTTGTTGATTAAAAAGTTTATTTTCAGCAGCACACTTCCCAGCCCGAGGTCTTAAAAATGTATTATGTATATTTGAAGCAGTTTGCGCGTCGATGAGACTTTAATCGTGACGTCCATCTTTGTAGTTCAGTCACTTTTGTAGTTCAGTTGTTTTTCTTCCATTATGTCACTGTTGGTCAAAAAGCTATGGTTGGTAACATATGATGAAGATGAACCGGGCTCCTGTGTTTGGACCGGCAAGGTTTTGGTTCCACTCTGGGACCAGTTTTCTTCAAAGATGTGCAAAAGAAAGAAAAAAAAAACCCGATTCAGATTTTACAGAATATTGAAATTCTGCCGACTTTTCTTTTTTTTTTTCCTTTTTTTTAAAATGTCATCTTTTGTCAACAGGCTTCAAACTTACGCTGAAATAACAGCTCCTTAAAACCTTGACCTCCCACCATTTGCGACTCGGGCTGAGGTGCCGTTGGTTCTGTCAGCAGGTCCGCCGTAATGATTCAGTGGGAGACAAACGGGTTTATCAAGATAGTTTATTCCTAGTGTGTAAAGTATCTGGCCTAACAAGTGGCTGCACTTGAACCCAGTGTGTGTGTGTCTGTGTGTGTGTGCGCCGTCAACCTTTCCTTCACATGCTAAAGAATGTCCACACACACACACACACACACACATACACAAGCACACACACACACGCACACACACAAACTCACACGCGTCTTTGTCTCTGTTTCTCTCGTCTCCATTTAATGGATGGCGGGGTGGGGGTGGGGTGGGTGAGGAAGGAGGAGGAGGAAGGGGGGGGGGTCTCAGGTTGAAAAATGTAATATGTATTTATGTTTCTCTGTATGCGGTTGCCTAGCAACAGCAGGACGAGGGTATTTACAGCTAATAAAAAGCTTGCTGTATTAGGTAAAGCGCTAATATACTTTAAGAGCTGGAAAGAAAGGTTGCCTGTGTGTGTGTGTGTGTGTGTGTGTGTGTGTGTGTTTTGTGACTTATGAATGCCTCCATGCCAAATCTATATAGGTACACGTGTGTCTGTCCATTGTGTATAGATGCATAATGAGCATTTAAGATATTTTCGGTGTGTGTGAGTGTGTTTGTGTGTGTGTGAGTGTGTGTGTGTGTGTGTGTGTGTGTGAGACAGTCTTTAGTTCAGCCTGGTCTAGTGTGTAGGTGTTTTTTTTTTCTTCCGTGTTTGTGATCTCACGTCTTTTTTCCACGACAACAGGGTGTTTTTCTTTTTAAACGAGGGGTAAGAGAGGCGCGGCTTTGCTGTCCAACATACTGATTTGTTTTGTTTTTTTAAAACCAACATGTTAAACAACATGCTGTCATCTTCGGTAAAAAAATAATATAACACTATAATATATAATTAATCACAACAAACCCTAGGTTTTTTTAGGTTCGGTTAAATTACTCCAAAAATATCAAAATCAGGACCAATATGTTCTGGGAGCCATATTTGCCAGCTTTGATGTCACATGGCTTCGATGTCACATGGTTTTTCACCGGTCCACGGTTTCTTGAAGCTTCTATTCAGCATCAGCTGACTTAAAACCACATTCTTGCCTGCTGGTTCTATTTCCTTTAGGCTGTCGCGAAGCTGGTAAGGATAGTAATGGCAGCGAGATAAAGAACATCAAAGCTTCAACCGAGCAAGCTAACATGATAGTTTTTGTATTTATTTCAGGAAAAATGTCAAATAACAACAATAAACAACATATCTGTCTAAAAAAAAGTGTATTCAATAATACATCATTTAAAAAAGTCATTTCATGAACAGATGGCCTTTGATGTCACAAAGCAACAATATTCTTTGGTACATTGATCGACGTCCGCTGAGCTTAAATAGCTTTGATGTCACATTGTTCAGATATCCTGCTGTTCTTCGGTCCGGGGCTACATCCCGTTCTCACGGGATTTCATTAACATTCACTACAGAATTTTTTCCCCCGAAAGGCTTTGATGTCTCTTTCACGACTTGTTATCAAAAGGTAGAACATTTACGTCTTTAGCGCATCACTTTGTGTAAATTGGTGGCTTTGATGTCCTTTACTTGTGACTTTAGCTATGACTATTTGAGCCTGATGTGAACCTGGACTGTTTCTCTGTATGAACCTGGACTGTTTCTCTGTATGAACCTGGACTATTTCACTGTATGAACCTGGACTGTTTCTCTGTATGAACCTGGACTGTTTCTCTGTATGAACCTGGACTGTTTAATTAGTATTATATTCTCAGTATTGCATTTTTGCTGCTCTTTCAGGCGCAGTGAGTGATTATCGTAAAAGTGTACGAATATTTTCTGTCCTGGTGTTTCAGACGTTTGAGCATCGACTAAACGTCTCCTCTCTTTTTCCCCAGGCTTTGAAAGCATCTTGGAGGGCTTGTTTGGGCCGGGACTAGTCAAAGATATCACCCTTTTCCAAGGTAAGGAAGTCAAATAACACCAAATGCTGCGTCTGTAAACACGACTTTGTGAAAGCAAGAACGCAAAAGACACGTTTTTTGTTGTATATGTTCGTTAAATAATTTACAAAAACAACGACGGGACTGAAATTATTTTCTTTTTTTTTGTCTGAAGAACGTTGCTGTGAAAAGAACCTCAGAAAACACAAAATACAAATACAAACGCTAATTTTATTCATTGGAACAAAAAGATTCTCTGAAACCCAAAGAGTCTGTGTGAAAGAGGCTCCGCCCCCTGATAGACTAGATCCTAGTAAAATCTTGTTCCGGATGGACTAGATCCGACCCGGACCAGAACTGTTCAACCACAGAATCATTTCGCAGACCATCTTCAGAAAGCAGGAAGTTGGCCCCCTGATCGCAATAGTAGCACATTGGCCCCAAAATCAACAGAAATTCCAGAAGGTGGTTGAAATCCATCAGTCTTGGGAGGGTTCCAAAGCTGCTTTCTGACCTCCATCAATCCACTCAATAAAGGTCAGAGGTCATGGCTCGTCTATTTGAAAGACACTAGGGGAAAAAAAAAAATGGCATCATGGGAGAGTTGTGAGGAGAAAGCCACTGATGACCAGAACATCAAGATGGTCTGGAAGAATCTGGAGTCAGACCAGTACATCATAAAAAAACATCATGATCGGTGTCGTTTAGTGAGACAAAAAAACTTAGAGAAAAGCTCCTCATACCCACAGTGAAGTCTGGTGGTGGATATATGATGCTGTGGGGCTGGAGGAAAAACTCTCTCTTTCTCTCGCTTGTTCGCTCTCATCTCTCTCTCTCTCTCTATCTCTCTCTCAATATCTCTCCATCTCTATCTCTATCTCTCTCTCCCTCTCTCTCTCAATCTCTCGCTCTCTCTTTCTCTCCATTTCTCTCTCTCTCTCTCTCCATCTCTATCTCTCTCTCTCTCCATCTCTCTCGCTCTCCATCTCTCTCTCTCTCTCCATCTCTTTCTCTCTCCATCTCTCTCGCTCTCTCTCTCTCTCTCTCTCTCCCTCTCTCTCTCTCTGTCATCCCTGAGAAACGAGGTCACCACGCTGTCCCGGAGTCATGTGACCCTCCCCCCATCGACTTAAGGCATTTTTAGAATATTTTCTGCCTCGTCTGTGTCATTTGCACTCAAGCGTTACATTTCCACACATCCACTCTCTCGCCGTGACGCTGGTGTTTGTTTACCGCGCCGAAGATAACGAAGCGTGTGAACATTAACTACGAGCGTCAGATTTCATAAAAAGCTAAATTCCCACGCAGACGGTGTTTGTTAAAGAGTTTTTCCTTCTACGTTTCCCTCAATCCCACACGCTCTTATTTTGAAGGTATTGACTACTTCCTGTTAAGTCTGGAAACTATTGACCGTGTGCAGAGTTAACAGTTTTAACCATTACAGTAGCTACGCTGTAAAAACCGTTCTGGATCAATAACAGTCGCTAAAATGTTACCGTGAAAAAAATATGGCGACCATGTAGAACATATTTAACGGTAAAACACCATGGAGAAAAAAAAAGATATACCGTAAACCGTAGTCTACAAAGACATTACATTAACGGTAAATTATCACTAATTCTTTTTATATATATATATACATATATACTGTAAAATAATCTTGTTTCTTTACACTGAAAATTTTACTTTACAATTACGGTAAAAAATCGCTAAATGGCATCAGTAATAGACTATAAGATTAACTAACTTAAATTAAAGAACATAACTTTATTTTTTACAGCCAGAAAGTGTTGAAAACTGAATTTTGTTGTGAAAATACAAACGTTTGATAAAATGACAGAACAATAACAGAAAACTGCCGTAATCTCACAATCCAATAATTACTGTTAAAAGGATCATTCTGTCTAAATTACAGATTTTCCTGGTATGCACTGTGAAAATTACTGTGAAAATTTACAGCAAAAAAAAATCTACAATTAACAGTATGACTTCAAGAAAAACATTTTTTTTATAAGATACTGTCATTTTTATTGAATGTCTTTATAAAGATGGTTTGAATCATATCGGTTGTTTGTTTGTTTGTTTTTTTGCGTTAATTTACCGTAATGTCTTCTACATGGTCACCATATTTTTTACTGTAAAATTCTGGCAGGGAGAGAGAGAGAGAGAGAGAGAGAGATAGAGAGAGAGAGAGAGAGAGAGAGGGAGTGAGGGAGAGAGGGAGTGAGGGAGAGAGGGAGTGAGGGAGGAAGGGAAAGGGAGGGGGAAACACATCGCTACATGTAAACAAACCGTCCTCCTTCAGCCGTCACTTGGAGACCACCATGAGGAGTGGGGGGACCGGGGGGGAGGAGGAGGAGGAGGAGGAGGGTATTTGCAGCGTTAGCAGTGGGCTTGAAGCTAATTGGTTCCTTCCCAGGGATGTTTTAAGTGGCACAGCCACAGGGTTCAAGCACAGTTCACCTTTGACCTTTTCCCCGACACGGAGAGGCAGCGGTGGAGGCGGAGTAATAGACGGCCGTTTGTCTGCTTGCGTGTCTCACGGGAAGGTGAGAGGTCAGCAGACTGCCATTGGGAAAAGTCATGTGACCAGCGGCGAGATCACATGACTTTTGAGTCTGAGCCAGTCCTCTCAGATCTTAGACTCGAGCGAGTCTAAGATTCTTTCTCCGTGTTTTGGCCCCGCCCCTCTCGCCTAACGCGATCACCGCCGTGGTCGCCACCAGGATAAGCAGCGACAGAAAATCTATCTTCAGTATCTGTATTTTTCTTGAAATCCTGATTTCTTGGAACGCCTGGATGTCCATTAAATTAGTAAGCATGGCTACGTGTAGCTCACCCACGCATCCCAGAATGCATTGCGCCTCTTGCGACACTTCGAGCGCCGCTCGGAGCGATTTGCAGACATCATTAGTTCGTTTTTTCGGAATGTTTTCAGCTGGAAACATTCCGCCGTCTACACGTCCCACCCGCTCTGACTCTCGGACCCGTCCGTTACGTCTGGGGTGGAATGAACGGTGTGCCGGAAGCCCCTGAGAAAGGCTGCGTGAAAGCCGCCGTTGATTTTCTGGTTTCCGTGGTTACAGGTCACCGGGCGGTATACGTCAGGCGGCAGGTGAACGTTTCGTCTTCATCTTCTTGGATGTGGGAAGCAGGAAGAAAAGGGAAGACGAAGGATCTGAGAGACTTTAAGGAGGAGCAGATTGTGATGGCTAGACAACTGGGTCAGAACATCACCAGAACTGCAGGTCTTTGAATGTCCCTGGTCTAAGGAGGGAAGGACAAGCGGTGAACTGGCGACCGGGTCTGGCGCCGAAGGTGTTTCATGTGAAGGGGGACCTGCAGAACATTAGACAGGTGGTTTTAATGTTATGGCTGGTTGGGGTCCATATATAGCTTTCAAAAGGAGCTTGAGCTCGGTTCTGTATCACGGCTCTGGTGTCCAGTGAAGGATGATGACATCATCTCCAGCTGCTTTTTCTGAACTGCTGAGAAGGCGTTTTGGAGGAAGTGATGTCAAGCGGGCCGGCGGGTCATTGTTCTTTCTGGTTCTGTTCCTTCCTCGGCGCTGAAACACCTTTACTTCTCTCCTGTCATTCCTGCTCTTCCTCATAATCTCTCTCTCTCTTTGTTATTCTGTCGCTCTCTCTCTCTCTCTCTCTATGTCACTGTCACTCTCTCTCTCTCTCTCTGTCACTCTGTCTGTCTCTCTCTCTCTCTCTCTCTCTCTGTCCCTCTCTCTCTCTCACTCTCACTCTTCCTGTCACTCTCTCTCTCTCTCTCTTTGTGACTGTCACTCTGTCTCCCCCCCTCTCTCTCTCTGTCACTCTGTCTGTCCCTCTCTCTCTCTGCCTCTCTGTCACTCTCTCTGTCCCTCTCTCTCACTCTCACTCTTCCTGTCACTCTCTCTTTCTCTCTCTCTTTGTGACTGTCACTCTGTCTCCCCCTCTCTCTCTCTCTTTCACTCTGTATGTCCCTCTCTCTCTCTCTCTGCCTCTCTGTCACTCTCTCTGTCCCTCTCTCTCTCTCACTCTCACTCTTCCTGTCACTCTCTCTTTCTCTCTCTCTCTCTCTGTCTCTCTCTCCGGTCTCTCTCTCAGCGTGACCCTGTTGACCCCCGTCCACTGCTGAAAGCTCTGGACGGCACCAGGAACTGGACGTCCTACTGGACCAGCTGGAAGAACCTGGTCTGGTCTGATGGATCACATGTCTTTTGGGTCAGCTGAGCAAGAGACGGTATTAAGATGCATTATGGGAAGAAGACCAGTCAGGGGAGGCGGTGTGATGCTTCGGACCAGGTTCTGCTGGGAAACCTTGGGTCCTGCTATTCATGAAGATGTTCCTTTGTCCTGTAGCACCAACGTAAACATTGAACCAGCAGAACTTCATGGAAACGCTGTTCCCTCTTCCAGCAGGAAGAAGCTCCCGGACTCACTGCAGGAATGGTTCTGGAACCACTGGAGTTCTGGAGTGGTTCTTTGGGGACCACAACAACCGGTTGAAGGTGTTGACTTGACCTCCAGATTCTCCTGATCTCAATCCAATCCAGCATCTGTGGGATGTTTTGGGCCAACAAGTCTGATCCTTGAAGATCCCTCCTCAGAACTACCAGGACTTAAACGATCTGCTTCTAATGTCTTGGTACCAGATACCGCAGCAGAACCTTCAGAGCTGCTGGAGTCCAGACCTCCGTTGGTCAGAGCTGTTCCGTTGGCAAAAGTCACACCACTGAAAATTAGACAGGTGGTTTAAGTGGATCCCGAAAGTTGGTCCAAAGAACTAACCTAACCCCTAATTCCTAACCCTTAACCCCAACTCCTATGCCTGAACTCTTAAACATCATTTAACTCTAACTTTAACCCCAACTCCTATCCCTTAACCCTACCTTAGCCCCCTAAACCTCAGCTAACACTAACCCCTAAATCCTAACCCTAAACTTCACTTAACTCTAACTTTAACTTAACCTCTAACTCCTAACCCTCATCCCTAACCCTAACCCCCTAAACCTGACTTAACCCTTTCTGCTGAACCTAACCACCTAAACCTGACTTAACCCTAACCTCTAAATCCTAACCCTAAACTTCACTTAACACTAACCCCTAAATCCTAGCCCTAACCCTAAACCTCACTTAACTCTTGCTTTAACTTAACCCCTTAACTCACTTAACTCCTAACCCTCGTCTCTAACCTAACCCTAACCCCCTAAACCTGACTAAACCCTAACCCCTCTCTCCTGACCCTAACCACTTAAACCTGACTTAACCCTGACCCCTAATTCCTAACCCTAAACTTCACTTAACTCTAACTTTAACTTAACCACTAAACCTTAATCCTAACGTAACCCCCATACCTCACTTAACCCTAACCCTAAATCCTAACCCTAACCCTCACTTAACTATAACTTTAACTTAACCTCTAACTCCTAACCCTCATTCCTAACCCTAACGCTAACCCCCTAAACCTGACTTAACCCTAGCCCCTAATATCCAGAACTTTATCCTGAAGGATGTGTCCTGACGACTGTTTGGGGTTTTCTTTAAACTTTTTTTCGTTACCCTTTTCGGAGGATCATCTCTAGTTTCGTAAACGATACCAGGATAGCCTCAAACAACATCAAACAAACTCCGGCTGGACTTAACTCGACACAAATATGTCTTTCTTTCTTTTTTTTTTCTTTCTTGCGACGCGCGTCTTTACGTCGCTGAATCTCAGAACGGATGATTTTAGATTAGTGATACACTTTGTGGATTCGGCGCTCCGGGCAAGAATGTCTTTCCTGAACCGGACCCTCGGCCCACTCATCTCATTCACGGCGAGAGAAGACAGAAGACGGGATGTTTTTCCGCCGCGCCGCGGCTGAATCTCCATCCCACTGAACTCGTTCGCGGACGTGGAAACGGAGTAATTAGTTATTCACGACTAGAGCTCCGGGGCACCAGGGCTTGACTAACAGACGCGGCCATATTTGCATTCGCGCAGGTGCCCGTGCGGCGTTTGTGGTCCGTAGGCGATGGCGGTGGGGCCCGTCTCTCAATCGCAAAAAGCTTCTGATTTCATTTGACGGGTTGAAGTCAGTCGGGGCTTTCATTTGATCATCGGATGTAATTAATGGGCGATCATTCGGACGTTGTGGTTGTCGAGGGTTTCGGCGCCTTCGGCTGTTTCTGGATAAAAGAAGAAGAAATAAAAAACAAACTTATTCATCTATCTTCTAAAAATCATATTTTACTCGATAGGTGCCTGTACGATGCAGGGGATTGGGCGCTTTTCGAGGATATACCCTTGCCGTCAGGGACGACAGCGCTGTTACTATTATTTACAGAAACACTTTTGTTTGTTCACCTCAGTAAATGTAAGGACACTTTAGAAAATGAGTCATTAGTTTCAGTTTAGTTTCAGCTTCTCTTTAGTTTCAGTTTCTCCGTAGTTTTAGTTTCTCTGTGGTTTTATGTTCTCTGTAGTTTCAGCTTCTATTTAGTTTCAGTTTCTCCGTAGTTTTACTTTCTCTGTGGTTTTATGTTCTCTGTAGTTTCAGCTTCTATTTAGTTTCAGCTTCTCTTTAGTTTCAGTTTCTCCGTAGTTTTAGTTTCTCTGTGGTTTTATGTTCTCTGTAGTTTCAGCTTCTCTTTAGTTTCAGTTTCTCCGTAGTTTTAGTTTCTCTGTGGTTTTATGTTCTCTGTAGTTTCAGCTTCTATTTAGTTTCAGTTTCTCCGTAGTTTTACTTTCTCTGTGGTTTTATGTTCTCTGTAGTTTCAGCTTCTATTTAGTTTCAGCTTCTCTTTAGTTTCAGTTTCTCCGTAGTTTTAGTTTCTCTGTGGTTTTATGTTCTCTGTAGTTTCAGCTTCTATTTAGTTTCAGCTTCTCTTTAGTTTCAGTTTCTCCGTAGTTTTAGTTTCTCTGTGGTTTTACGTTCTCTATAGTTTTCAGCTTCTCTTTAGTTTCAGTTTCTCCGTAGTTTTAGTTTCTCTGTGGTTTTATGTTCTCTGTAGTTTCAGCTTCTATTTAGTTTCAGCTTCTCTTTAGTTTCAGTTTCTCCGTAGTTTTAGTTTCTCTGTGGTTTTACATTCTCTATAGTTTTCAGCTTCTTTTTAGTTTCAGTTTCTCCGTAGTTTTAGTTTCTCTGTGGTTTTATGTTCTCTGTAGTTTCAGCTTCTATTTAGTTTCAGCTTCTCTTTAGTTTCAGTTTCTCCGTAGTTTTAGTTTCTCTGTGGTTTTACGTTCTCTATAGTTTTCAGCTTCTCTTTAGTTTCAGATTTCTAGTTTATATTTCTCTATAGTTTCAGTTTCTCTGTAGTTTCAGTTACTCTATAGTATAATATTCTTTTTATTTTCAGTTTCCCTGTCGTATTTGTTTCACTGTAGTTTCAGTTTCTCTGTAGTTTCACTTTCTCTGTTATTTCACTTTCTCTGTAATTTCAGTTTCCTCTATAGTTTCAGATTTCTAGTGACTATTTCTCCGTAGTTTCATATTCTCTTTTGTTTCAGTTATTCTGTAGTTTCAGTTTCTCTGTAGTTTCAGTAATACATGAACCGATGTTCATGCTTTTATTCCCTCCCGTTGTCTGAATATCGATTATCTGCGATGATCCATTGGCGTTTGGACCAGCATGCATCAGTCCTCTCCTCCTTTCTCATCCTCCTCACAGAAAAAAAACATTAAAGGTTTCTGGGGGGTTTCTTTTCA
Source organism: Lophius americanus (assembly GCA_037951165.1). NCBI lineage: Eukaryota > Metazoa > Chordata > Actinopteri > Lophiiformes > Lophiidae > Lophius > Lophius americanus. Next base: position 26,634 of record JBBDHG010000248.1, read on the forward strand.
CTTGAGTCTGAACACTGTTTGACCCGCCATTTTGGTCCAGACCAAAGCAGAAAGGTCCGACTCCCGCTGATACTTTCATACGACCAGAACTCCTTCAAACATTTATTGAAAACAGGCATGTGGACGAGATCTATGAGCAGTTTGTCGGTGTGGATTTGGTATCTGGAGGGTGCTGAGGCATTATGGGTGTTTACGTTCATCACGTTCATTCTCCGTATTCTTCTCTCTTCCAGACTGCGAGCCGGAGGAAGTGTCTGACTGGTCCTTCGATGAAAACTGTCTCTTCTGCTGCTTAAGACGCGAGAAAGTCAAGGTGGGTGACATCACGGCGTTTCCAGGTCTGTCCGACATGATGGTCACATGACTTTAAGGCCTCAACTGTCAGATTCTGTCGTTATAGTAACTTGGCAGTTCTAGTTTCTCTGGGGCTCTATTCTCGCCGCGTCCTGTTTCTCTGTAGTTTCAGATTCTCGGTAGTTTTAGCCTCTCTGGAGCTCCAGCTTCTTTCCAGTGTTAATGTCTTGGTATTTTCAGTCTCTTTTTAACCCTTGTTTCTGTGAAGATTGTGTTTTTCTGTAGTTTCTGTGTAGTAGTAATGTGTCTTTACTTTTAGTTTCTGTGTAGTTTTAGTTGCTCTTTAGTTTCATGCTCTGGATTCCGTCTTTTCGGTAGTTTCTGTTTCACCAGAGATTCCAGCTATTTTTTTTTTTAGTCTTTAGTGTCACTTTCTCTACAGATTTAGTTTCTCTGGAGCGACAGAGAAGCTTAAACTACAGAGAAACTGAATCTACAGTTTCTTTGTGGATTTGAAGTGTCTGTTTCTGTGTAGTTGTAGTTTATCTGAAGTTATTGTTTCTTGGTAATTAAAGTTTCTTTGCGGTTTTATTTTCTCTGGGTCCTGTTTCTCCGTAGTTTCAAAGTCTCTGTAATTTTACCTTCTCTGCAGCTCAAGTTTCTCTATAGTTTTAGTGTCTCGGTATTTTCAGTGTCTTTTTAACCCTTTTTTCAGTGAAGTTTTGGTTTTCTGTCATTTCTGATTCTGTGTTGTTGTAATTTATCTGTAGTTCTAGTTTCTATGTAGTTTTCACTGCTCTCTACTTTCATTTTCTCTGGGTCCCGTTTCTGGGTCGTTTTTTTTCCTCTGTAGTTTGAGTTTCTCTAATCAGAGTGTTGGGCATTAGTACTACTTCTGTCGGCATGCTAGGCTAATATCACGTCATCACAAAACTCGTACCGTCTTTGTCTGGTCAATAATTTAATAATAATAATACATTTAGCAGCAATGTTAATTAAAGTTATAGGTTCTGCTAAAAAGTAAAGTTTTAAGTCCTTTTTTAAATGTGTCAGTCGTCTGTGGAGCCCTGAGATGGTCAGGGAGTGCATTCCACAGACAGGGGGCAGCAGAACAGAAGGCCCGATCACCCATGGTGCTGAGCTTAGTCCGGGGAAGGAGGAGGCGGTATGAGTGGGTAGAACGGAGGGTTCGTGTTGAGCTCAGTGGGGTGAGTAGTTATTTTAGGTAGGGGGGGGCATTATCATAAGATCTTCGTAGGACTGTTTGAAAGGAAAAACTAAATACAATACGTCCACCAGCGTCCCACAGTCCCTTCCGACTCAAATTTGTCCCAAGCAATTTACATTTTGGCATTTTCAATTCCTCTAGCGTTTACAATCTTTCCTTGTTTGTATAAAAATATTGTGTATTTTTGCGAGTATTTTCTGCACACCGGAGACGAATCCTGTTTCCTATTAGATTCACCTTCTTCTTTTCTTTTTTCTGCCGTCTTTTTTCTCCTCCTCTGCTGCACGCTTTGTTATTTGTGTTCAACCATGGCGGTCTTGACCCAATTTCGCTTATGAAAGGGCGGCGGCGTAATGATTTGGAGGCGTGTGCTGTGCGAAAAGGGGGCGGAGAGCGGTGACATGGCGGTAAATTACTCAGGTTGCGGCGCCTCCCTTCTGTTTTTCATCGGCCGATGAAAGCGATCGGAGCGGAATATTAATGAGTTTATCGGAACTGCTCTGACGCAGGCACGGTACAGGAACACTGGACTTCCTGCTTCTGAGTTTCCGTGGCGACGCAACGCCAACGTCTTGTTAGCATGTTGCTAACAAGCAAACATTTTTCTGCCTCGGAGTTTTCACACAAAACTTTATTGGCAGTTGTAAATAGCGACGATTACAGGGGAGCGACCGCTCCAGCCCATCCCTTCCTGCTGCGGTCCAAAGGAACCGGGACGGAGCGACGGCGTCAAAAAAATCAAAAGCGCTGGAAAACTTTGAAGCCGCCATTTATAAGGATAAATCCCACATCGGCAAAGTGGATCAGAACCAACGACTTTACGGAGCAGTGAATGAAGTCATTGAAGAGGAGGCGACAGTCCATGACCATCGTTGGGTCTGGATTTTCAGAATAAAAGCATGAAAAATAAAAGATAGAACGTTCTAGATCATTTTTCACATTAAACCGTTTAAATTAAGTCGAATTCAGTAAAAAAAAAACTTAAATAATTAAAAAATCATTAAGCCTGAGAACTTCCTGATTAGATTCCTGCTCATGTAAAGAGTTAAACCAACTACAGACTAACAAAGCCATAGGGGGTTTTAATGTTATGGCTGATTAGTGAAAAACGAGCCTTTGTTTACGTCCCCCGTTTTTCCACTTCCTCCTTGACTTTTGGGACGGAGCGGCGAGGACGGGAAGGAAGCTAGAAGGGGAGGGGCCCCCTTTTTCTTTTTTTCAGAGCCGCTGCTCGTTTTTTTTTTTAACTTGACCCCAGCCTGACCCCCGGAGCCCACCATCTGTCTCCTAAAAAACACCCTCGCATCCCCCCCGACCCACCCCCGCCGTCGCCGCTAACCCCACTCTGTCTTTCTCTGCTCAATGCTAATAGCCAACGACAGCGGCGGCGCAAACAGGAAAGAATCAAAAAGGCGGTCAGACGACGTCGCCGTTCTCTCGCCGACCCTAATTATTTTTTTTAAGCCGGCCTTTTGTGAGCCGACCCTCAAACAAAATAATAAGTCAGGTAACAGGCGGCGGCGGTAATTGTCTTCCTCTCTCTCTCTGCACACACTTCATGTTTTCCAGCCGCCGTCGGCCGGGGCTTGAAAGCGCCGCGGCCGCCGCCGCCGCCGCCGCCGCCGCTCTGCCTCGCTGTTATTCCCCTCTGCTTGTTTGTGAAACGCCAGAGGAGCCTCTCTGGGCGGGAGCCATTGATTCATCGATCTGTAGCCGCGCGAACCGTCGGCAGATAGAGGGGGGGCCGAGTGAGGCGGCGGCGGCGGCGGGGGGGCCGCGTTCATAAAAGCCTTAAAAACACACTCTGGTCGGAGTTTGTTGCCGGTGTTGCGGAGACAATGGAGGTTCCCTCATTACCCAGAGGACAGGCCGCCTCCATCACCGCCTTTGTCTCGCCGTCCGGCCCGGCCGGCGTTCCCTGGATGTCCCGCCGAGAAGTGACGGCGTCTCACTTCATTTCTGTCAGGAGAGACGGATCAGGGGGGGAACCCAGAATGGGAGGATTGAAGTGGGGTTAAAATGCGGTGAACGGGAGGAGGAGGAGGAGGAAGAGGAGGAGGAGGAGGAAGAGGAGGAGGAAGAGGAGGAGGAGGAGGAGGAGGATCGCACAAAATCCACCTGTGTATCAACATTTACATCAAATATACATCAACGTTTTTATGACACGTGACTTTATGTCTTTAAATGTCCCCTTAAAGTAGAAGTAGAAATACTGATGTGTGTGAACCTGGACTGTTTCACTGTGTGAACCTGGACTGTTTCACTGTGTGAACCTGGACTGTTTCACTGTACGAACCTGGACTGTTTCACTGTATGAACCTGGACTGTTTCACTGTGAGAACCTGGACTGTTTCTCTGTGTGAACCTGGACTGTTTCTCTGTGTGAACCTGGACTGTTTCACTGTGTGAACCTGGACTGTTTCACTGTATGAACCTGGACTGTTTCACTGTATGAACCTGGACTGTTTCACTGTATGAACCTGGACTGTTTCACTGTATGAACCTGGACTGTTTCACTGTATGAACCTGGACTGTTTCCCTGTATGAACCTGGACTGTTTCACTGTGAGAACCTGGACTGTTTCACTGTGTGAACCTGGACTGTTTCACCGTATGAACCTGGACTGTTTCACTGTGTGAACCTGGACTGTTTCACTGTGTGAACCTGGACTGTTTCCCTGTGTAAACCTGGACTGTTTCACTGTATGAACCTGGACTGTTTCCCTGTGTAAACCTGGACTGTTTCACTGTGTGAACCTGGACTGTTTCTCTGTGTGAACCTGGACTGTTTCCCTGTATGAACCTGGACTGTTTCACTGTGTGAACCTGGACTGTTTCTCTGTGTGAACCTGGACTGTTTCACTGTGTGAACCTGGACTGTTCCACTGTATGAACCTGGACTGTTTCACTGTGTGAACCTGGACTGTTTCACCGTATGAACCTGGACTGTTTCACTGTGTGAACCTGGACTGTTTGACTGTATGAACCTGGACTGTTTTTGATTATTTTGATGATAATATTATTAATAATAATAATAATAATCATTAGATGAATAATAATATTTATAATAATAATAATCATTAGATGAATAATAATAACGGTGACTCACACATTTATAATTGTTCATGTGGCGTAAAAACATTTTTCCTCTGAACTCTAACAACATAAACAAACTCTCCTGACCTTGGAGGCGTGTCCACACTCCTGCCTCCGCGCCGCGCCGTCTATACGCTCACAGATGCGCAGCGGGAGAAACCCTGCGAGCGGCGATGTGACGGCGTGACGGTCTTTAACTCTTCCGTCCGTCTCTCCTTTCAGGAACACGGCGTAGAAAACGGCGGAGGCAGCCGGGTGCTGTCGGAGCGCGAAGCCTTCAAACAGGAGCAGTCTCGCATCAGCCGGCTGGAGAGACAGGCCCAAGACTTCCTCAATGCTGTGTTCCACAGAAAAGGTACCCCCCCCCCACACACACACACACACACACACACACACACACACACACACACACACACACACACACACACACACACACGCACACGGTTTCATCATCTCATCCCCTCAGGTCATAAAGATCTGGATCATCTCATCACGTCTGGAGGTGTGTCTCAGAAAAATTTGGCGAATTCCTGGAGGAAATCAGTGAGAGGATTTCTCCAAAATGAGGGAATACCAGAGTGTAATGAACTTTCCACACGTTTCCAACTACCTCTACGATCGTTGTGCGTCCCGGTGAACCGTCTGGTTCTGAAGCCGCGGCGATAGCAGCCCAAAGCTTCGGCCGCTATTTCAGAAACTGGGAACGTCATCAGATCGGCCTCTGCCGGAGGATGATGTGGGTTGGTTCTGCCATCTTCACCAGTGTGGCGATTTGTGGGTTTTGGAATCCGAAAAGAGGACAGGGGATCCGGACCGCTCTTGAGGGACAGCGCTCGCGGCTATTTCCTAGTTTTTGCAATTGGAGCAAAGACGTCTCTGCCCTCCAGGTAGACCCGAATTCAGAGAAGAACTGGGTCAGGGAGGTTGACCCACTTTTGCAGCTCGAACTAACGGCGCCACCGTCGTTATGAGGGAATCCTGTAGGTTTTTGGTTGTTTTTACAAGGTGCTGCTAAATACACTGTAAAAAAAAAAAAAAGTACCAAAATTCCAAGTAATTTGGAAGTTTACCGTAATTACCAAATTACGGTAAAATACTGTAAGCTGTGGTTGCCAGGATTTTTGCGTCAAATATAGGCCATTCACCATGTACATGACATTACGGGTAGAAAAACAGATATTATGTATAATCACTTGTCGAAAAAGGTTACTATAAAAACAAAATATCGAAAAACACCAACAGTCAAAATACAGTAAAATTCAAAATGGTTCATTTGTAGTATATACGCCGAATTATATTAAATAAATGAGCAACAAAAATTCTAATATTTATGGTCGAAATATGTGGAATATACAGAATTTTACTGTGAAAACACAAAATTGGCAAAATTAATGCAACAGCTGGCGCCAGCTAATCTTTACCGTAAAAGTAATTTTCGGTATGAATAACAAACTTTGCTCGTATGAAAACGTAAATAACCAACTTTAACCATTTAGCAACAGCATAGGATACTTTTTACCAACAGAAGATGCTAAAAATGCTAAATTTGAAAAAGTTATATGGTGAGTGCATTTTTAACAGTATAATTCTGGCAACCACAGCTGCTGGTATTCTACCGTAAATTAAACAGATTTTTGTTTTTGCCATGGTGGGATTGGAAAACTAGTTACAGTATTAGATTATTTGAGTGGGCCGCCCTATGCGGAATTAGCATACTCTCCTCCTGGCTGTAAGCTAATGTTAAATTATTCTGGCTAATATTAAAGTCACATTTTTGTCAGTATTTTCTTTTTTTTAACCTTTCAGTTTACATCATATTGAACTTTGTCACGGTATTTGTTTAACTCCGATAGATTTACCTGGGCACCAAAGGGTTAACTCCTGGCAGCTTTACTGCATCTCTTAGATAGAGGCAGAGAGAGAGAGAGATGAGTATCCTTCATCTAACAATGGTGGAAGAAAGAAAAAATTAGGTTTTGGGAGTGATCAGAAACTGCAGCTCCTGTTTCTAACCGTGCTACATGATGTTAGCTCGCCTGCTTCTCAGCCGCGGTTGTGATGGCTCGCATTGCTAACCTCTGGCTTAGCTTAGCTCCGGCTAAGAGAGCTAGCGTCCGTACCGACTCTGAAGCAGAGAAGGGATTCTTTATTAATACCGGCCAAGAAAAATACATCAAAATTGGCACAGACCCAGAACTGGTGGATCATTGCCACAAGAGAGGTACTGCGAGGGGACCCCCCCACCCCCCCACCCCCAAAGAATGTGAAAAGCCAGAGTTTGTTCGTTCTGAGCTTGTTCTCCCGATTGTTGCTTTAACGTTCTTTTATTGTCAGCTTTTTTTTTTTTTGGTAAAAACTCTCCAATCAGCTTCTCTTCAAAGTCAGAATATATGCAGAGCTCAAATATAATCCTGTTCAAACTGAGAACTTGTCATGTCCTGATTCGGCGGCTGTGCTGCCACGAGGCGCCGTTGCGGCGTCGGGGGGGGGGGGGTGGGGCTGAGGGAGGCGGGCTGCAGCTTGCGTTGTGTTTTTTTCCCCGGTAGGGAGCGAGGGAGGAAGCAGACGTCCGTCCAATCAATGCTTGGTCCGAATCAATGCGGCTTCCCCTCGCCTCGGCGCGGCATCCCGTGGAGCTGTCGTACACCGATAGGGTAGCGGTCAGGGAGGCAGAGGCATGATGGGATACGGTTCAGACGGACTGTAGCGCAAACAGGTTTTACCGACATTTTTCGTCCGTCCGCCTCCTCTGCCGGCAGAATTCCGGAGCTGGTCAACGAAATCGCGTGAAAAAAATCCATTTGGCCTTCTCAAAACCTGAGAACCCTCGTCTACCTCTGCATCACGCCTGTAAAGCTGTTACCTAGCGATCACAGTCGCTACATGCAGGCGGGAGGAGGGGGGGGTTTACCCCGGGGGGGATTTACCGTGGTGGCAGCATTGAAAGCTGCACCCGTCAAAAACGGAGTCGTATAATTATCACCACCTTCTAGACCACTTAGTCCACTTCCTGGGTGTTTTCCCAGCATTCAAAGCCTGTCTGCATCGTGAATTTGCCTGGATATAGAAAAAAAAAAAAAAAAGGGACGCTGACAGAACTCAACGGGACCTAGCGCCTGCAGCTAAGCTCTTTTTATTAGATTTAGAGACGTCGTGTCACGTTGGGGTGCCAAATTGTTGCTGATGTCTAACGCTAATAAACGTTGTTTTACATTATTGTTATCGGTTGATGAATCTTTGAAATGTGTGATAACTTAATCGGATCCGCCTCGAAATAGAAAAGCCTCATTAAAAAAATCAAAAGGTTAGGCTAACTAACAAACCTACTAGCTAACCGACCACCAGAAAAACTAACTAATGAGTTAGCTAGCTTTATTCCTTACTAATGAACCGGCTTACTAGTAAAAACAAAAAAAAAGGCATTAGGTAGATCACTATATAGCTATGGGTAAGAACCGAAAAAGATATTTAACTAACTAAAAAATAACTAAACAGCTAGCTAGCTAGGTAAATAGTTTGGTAATTATCTAAAAGGCTATTTAACTAGATAAAAAAACAACTAACTAGGTGGCGAACTAAATAGCTAACTAGCTATTTAGTTATTTAGCTATTAAAGATTAATATATACCCAATGACCTATCTAACTAAACAACAAGTTAGGTAAGTATCTGATGGTTAACTAAAAAACTAGCTCGGCAAATAGCGAATTAATTAGTAATTTATACAAATGAATAACCTATGAGTTAGCTTACCAAATAGATAGCTAACTACGCAACTAGCTAGGTAATTATTTAAAAGGCTATTGAACTAAATAAAAAATGAACAAAATGGCGTACTAAATAGCTACCTAGCTAACCAGGTTTAATGAGTAATGTAAGAACTCCAGATTAACAACAAGTGAGGTAAGTATCTAAAAAGCTATTTAACCTCCAAAAAAACTAGCCAACCAAAACCCTAGCTAGGTAAATAGCTACCTAATTAGCTAGATACATGAATAACCAATGGGCTAGACTGCCGAATAGCTATCTATCTAAGCAACTAGCCGAGCTAATTTACCTGAATAACAATGAATAACCAATGAGCTAGCTATCTAAATAGCTATTTAAGTGACAAAAAAGCTAACTAAATAGCTAGCTAAATAAACAACTTCTTAAATGAATATATAGCTAATACATAAATAGATAAATACAAAGCTAACCATCTATATAGCTAACTAATTTACCAGCTAATAAAGAAGCTAACAGTCAGACGGATATACGGTGGCTAAACCATAACCTCATTGGTCGAGTTAATCGGGGAACTCACTGATGCGTCGTTTATAATATAATAACGCCACAGTTTTTATCGTAATTTCATTTTACTGGTAAGAAAACATCTTAAAGTCATCGGTAAATCATTAAATGACAGAAATATGGTGTGAAAAAAATATGAATATTTTACATTTTTACCGTATTTCCTGGAATATGCGGCTCAACGTGAAGCGCTGATGCACGCGACGCGGCGGCGGCGGCGGCATGGATGCGTTTTTTTGGGATTATTATTGCAGCAGAGCTGTAGGATTAGACTTTTGGGCTGATGCATTGTGTTTGCAGGATTTGACTCACGCATGAACGTATCCAAATAATATACGTGGCGCCCGGAGAGATGAGTGCCGCTGACTTATCTGGGACAACGCCAGATTAATGCATCCATAACAAACGTGTCGTCATCGGCGTGTTTTTCCCGGCGTGTTTTAACAAATGAGATCAATGGCGGCGGTTTGATGGTGCATGTTTTCTCACAGCGGGGGACAACGTTAGCTTCTGGGACGTCTGGGACTTGTTGCCGCTGGAAATCCCTTCTATTGTTAGAGTTTTCTTTTTTTCTTTAGACACGATCTCAACAGCTTAGTTCAGAACGATCATGATTCTGTTTGGTGATATTATTAGGGTTAATTTTTTTCTATTACCTTAAAAAAAACAACAACAACACAAATTTAACGTTGTTTTGTTATTCAAAGAAGTTACCGAACACTTAAAACGGGGACATTTGGCTCTTAATCAGTAACGATCAATGCAAAGCTTATTTATGGGGTTGTTAAAACACCAGTTACGTCACCATACGATACACGATATCGATTCCTTGGACAACGATACGATATTTGCCGATACCACAAAGTCTGCCATGATACGATTACGGTTTGATTTCCTATTCGGGGCCTTCGATCGACTTCACACGATATTATGTACCCGTTTAAGAAAAACTGGTAGTATGTCACTTTGCGGTTAAAAAAATTATAAAGCGTATTTTGACGTGTGTTGGCAATTTTGTGCTGAAACGTAACATTTTTCATGTTAAGATGCAAATATTGTTGTTTTTTGTTATCAGTTAACATTGAAGACCCTTGATTACTTTTACATTACGATTAATCTTTCTACTTTTATGTTTCGTGACGTATTTGTGTGGTTCTGATCGCTGAAGAACAATATATAGTTTTTGCATTGCCCTTCGTCTATGGAATGCCCTCCCTGACCATCTGAGGGCTCCACAGACGGCCGAGACATTTAAAAAAGGAATTAAAACTTTCCTTTTTAGCAGAACCTATAACGTTTGATTAACATTGCTGCTTGTTGGTCATATTTCTAATAATGTATTATTATTATTATTATTATTGACTAATTTGTGTGTCATTAACAAACACCTTTCGTTTAATTTAACTGACAAATATATGTTAAGTGAAATAGTTTATTTGTATATAGTAGTCTATTGTTCGATTATGGTTGCGCCGTCGATGCTAACTGCGTTAGCATGTATTCGGCAAATTCCCACTATATGTTAGAATTAAGCTAATAGCCCAAGCGCTGATTATTTTTCCACATTGAAGTGAGGCAAACATTCAGACTGTTTTTCAAAATAAAGGCGTGTCTCAAAAACGACGCTATATGTCGTTTTTTTGACGTTCCATGTTTGACTTTGTTCGTCAAACCGATATTCCGACATCAAAATTGGCCTTTAAAGTCATTTTCACGAATAAACACCTCTTTCATTATTATTATTAGCAAAATATAGCGTACTATTTATTCTTTAAATTATTACGATTGTCACTGAATATAATAATGATCACGGTTCGATGAATAAGTTATATGTATGCATTTCATTATTTATTAATTGTTAAATTATTCAGAATCCATTTTTTCCATGAATTATGAATCCGTATTTGTTATTATTCCCCATAACTTATCTATTATTTATATATTTGTGTTTTATTATAAAGACGTTGATACGGATAAATGTTTGCAATCTGTGATTTTACGTTCAGGTTTTTAAAAAAAACCTTAAATTGTCCTTTTAAAATTGTTAAAATTATTATTTTTTTTTTTTCAGTGCTAAACTGATCAAACTTTTACCGTCAGTTAATTTAGGCTGATTTAAACCGGAGAGAAGGAGAAGGAGAACCTGGACTCCTGGTGATGAGCGATAATCTGGTATCACGCTGCTTCTCTGCGGGTCAGTTGGCAGGATTACAGGCCTCCAGTGATTTATTTTTTTTTGGGGGGGGGGGCGGATTACTTCAGCAGGATTACATTCGCAGGATGAAGTGGGATAAATGAACCGAAACCTGGTAATGACCGATTCAATTCCTGGATGACGGGAATGCTGATCTGTTTGTTGTCCTCTTCTCCCCAGACCTCACCCGTTTCTCAGAACCTCACATTCCTCTAGTGGCTCGTGAGATCATGCAGCGAATGATCCGCCAGTTCGCTGCCGAATATACCTCAAAAACTACTCAGGACGACTCGCCCCTGCCCAACGGCACCATGAAGGACCAAAGCCTGCCGAGAGCGGCGTCTCTGGCCCCGGCCCGGTGTTCCCCGCCCGGGCCCCTGCCCGAGCCCGGCTCCCCCGCGTCATCTGCCTCCTCTTCTCCCTCCCCCACCCCGGGGCCGGGCCTCAGCCCCACCTCCGCCGCCGACACCACCAGCGCTTCTGCTGCCGCGTCGGCGTCCACCTGCAGCAACGGCACGGGCGCCAGCAATGGTGGAGGGGGTACGGCTGCTGCCTCTGCACAGAACCCCGTCCTCAGCAAGCTTCTCATGGCCGACCAGGACGGCCCGCTGGACCTCTCCGTCAAAAAGAACCAGGACGACCCGGAGCCCAGCCAGCAAGGTGAGAGGACACAGACACTCCTTCCTGTCAGGTTTCAGGTTCACCCTCTCAGGTTTAATCAAGCCTTAATCTTAAACTCATCCTCAGGATCAACCCCTGGTGATAAAACAAGTAATTCAATTTGACAAAGTCAAAACCGGTAGGACGGCCCAAATATACGCCTTTTCCACCAAAAAGAACCTGGTGCTAGTTCAGTGCTGATGCTGGTGCCAGTGCTTAGTTGGTTCCACTCACGCACCTCCTAAGAACCGGTTTGCTTTTTCCATTGGCAAGGAGCCAAGTAAGAGCCACGCCGTTACGTCACCGTGTGACGTAATCGGTTCTCGGCTCTAGACCGGCAAAGATTTGGTGCTTGTCCGGCACCAGTTTTGAGAGCCAGGAGCTGGTGCTTAGGTTGTCGAAAAAAGCAAAGAACTGTTGCTATATACAGGCTCTGGCTCCGAACTAGCCCTGGAACCAGCTCGGTGTAAAAAGGACTAAAAAAATACGCAGTACGCGGTAAAAAAATCTAGCTAAAACACGATATTCAAGAAGATCAAAATTCTAGCTCATAAATATAACCCTTGGTAAAAGACGTACTGCCTTCGTAAAGGTCGTACATTTTCTTTATTACTATTTATTCAACAATAAATTAAACGCAGGAATAGAGTCTTCAGTAAGTCCGACCATCAGACAGTCCAGGGTCCTTCTAGTCTAGTTTAAGTTCTAGCTTCATTGAAAGTGACGCAAATGTTAACTACGCGTTCTGAAAAATAACGCTACTCTTTACTTTAGTCTGGAATAAAATGTGCCAAGAGGCGTAGTTGCCTCTAAGGGGTTTGTGGCCCTAAAGTGGTTCCGTCGCAGGTACGGGGGATCCTGATCCTGGCTGGTACCTAAAAAAAAAAGTTACTGAAGTTATAAATTTACAATAAAGTTCTAATTTAAAAGAAATATTGTCGGTGTGTCCATAAAGCGGGATTGTTGTCGTAAAGTGGTTTTGTTGCACTGCTGTAATCTCCTTGGCGTAAATAGGTGTCGTAAAGGGGCATTTTCGCCGTAATGTGGCGTTGTAGCTATAAAGCGGTTTTGTGGGTTTTTTTTGTTGCAGTAAATTTGTTTCATTGACGTAACCGACATTGTTGCCGTAAGCGGCTTTGTTAATGGGAGCGGTATGTTGCAGTAAAGTGGCGCTGTCGTCATAAAGTGGCGTTTTGGCCGCAATGTGGTATCGCAGCGATAAAGCGGTTTTGTCGCTGTAAATTAGTGTCATTGATGTAAGTGGCTTGGAAAATGGAAAGTGGTATCGTGACCTTAAAGTGCTGTGGATTGTGGCAATACTTTGGTGTTTTGGCAGTTTTGTTGCGTTGTCGAAGTACAGCGGCGTTGTCGTCACAAAGAGAGTGTAGTTGCGTCCACGCTGTTAAGTTGTATTGTGGGCCTTGAGCAGCTTTGTTAGCGCTGGTGGGCCTTGTGCATGTATTCTGAATTTGCATTAATGACCAATTTCATGGCATTTCGATCGAATATAAAACTTTGTACGCCTCGTTCAGTCCATCATAAGTTATGCGTTGGCTTTGTTCAAGGACTCCAAGGCCTCGCGGCTGGCTCTTAGCTCCCGCTAGCTTTAGCCACTCAGATAACGTTAGCTTCTAAACTTGCTATGTGAAGTGTGTGATTAAGTTTGTTGTGCCGAAACATTTTTGGGGTCGTTGCTCCTTACATTTCAAAACTATAAACTACAGCTTGTACTCAAACATACAATTAGCTCGCGGCTGAGTCTTGACTCCCGCTAGCTTTAGCCGCTCCGCTAACGTTAGCTTCACTTGCTGTGCTCCTCCAAACCTTGTTTTGTCCTTACTGGTGTCATAAATTGCGAGCTCTGTGTTTTTCTGGTTTACTTGTGGAGCCGTGGTCGCTACCGCGCCGCGTTTACGAATCCTACGTACAACCGGCGCCAGCCTCTACTTATTATTGTCTTTACTTTCTCCCGTCTTCATCTTTTTTCCGCGTTTTTTTCCTTTTTTCCTAAATTAACAGCAAGCGTCATCTTTGACTTCCTCACCCAACACACAACTACATATATACAGAATATATATATATATATATATATATATATATATATATATATATATATATATACATATATACAGTAAGTATACTGTAGTAGGAGTAGTGTAGTATATATCCAGGGACCTCCAGCACACAGATTCCCTAAAAAGCCATCGCAATTTGGATTTAGCCTCCGCGGTCCTGAGCCCTGAAATGGAGCCGGGGGCTAAATCAGCGTTTAATCAAACCGACCCAGCAGGAGGTTGTGGGTTTGATCACCGAGGCTGAAGAACCAGCCCTCACCCACAGTGTGAGCGCCCACCCACTAATGTCAGCTTTTGGGGATCAGCTCAGAGTAAGCCTCCTTCATTTTTTTTTTTTTTTTACGAAAAAGATTTAGGCATCTCCATCCACACACACACACACGCACGCACGCACGCACGGACGCACGCACGCACGCACGCACGGACGCACACACGCACGCACGCACAGAACAGGCTTTGGTCGAATTCTGACTCAGATTATCCTCTGGATCCTGCGCTCACACACACACACACACACACACACACACACACACACACACACACACACACACACACACACACACACACATCCCTGTCTAAATGACAGTAGATGTAATTCAGCGGTGAATTAAACGATGAGCCCTCGGAGCTCTGCGATCTTTTTTTTTTTTTCGCCTGGCGAACTGTGTGAACCTTTAACGGACGGTTCATTCTCAGCGCGCCGCTACGCTCCGCGATAAACCCCCTTTAAACTTCCTGAACAGCGCCAAAAGCGGGCGGAGCTGAGGAAAGAGGCAACTTGTTGCATTAGCTGAAAGTTGCTAGCTGTTGATGTTGTCTTAGTGGTGTGAATGTCGTTGTCTTGACCAAACAGCGACCGTTCTTAAAAGTCTGAAGTTCTCAGGATGGGTTAAAGGAGCATCGGCGCTCTGTAAGGAAGGGTTGCCCCAAATTATCCGTTAGGGGATGTGTCCCCGAAACAGCAACTTAAATGCGAAGAACAACCATTCAGACGCATTTATGCTCAAGGATAAAGACGTAGAGATTTTGTCATTGCCATAAAGTTGGTGTTGTTGCCATAAAGTTGGTGCCATTGTAGTATAGTGGTTTTGTTGCCGTAAAGTTAGTGTAGTTGTAGTTAAGTGGCGTTGTTGCTGTAAAATATGTGTTGTAGTAAAAGGGGGAGTTGTTGCCTTGAAGTTAATGTTGTTGCCATAAAGTTGGTGCAATTGTAGTAAAGCGGTTTTGTTGCTGTAGCGTTGTTGTCATTGCAATAAAGTTGATGTTGTTGTAGTAAAGTTGGTGTTGTAGTAAAGGGGGGGTTGTTGCCATAAAGTTGGTCCAATTGTAGTAAAGTGGTTTCATTGCCGTGAAGTAGGTGTCGTTGCCGTTGAACAAACTGCAGAAGAAGTTGATGCTGGTTCTGATCGACAGTGGTGTCAGAGCACACAGTGACATCACAGTGTAAAAAGTCTGAAAGTATTATCAGTAAAATGTACTTTGACAGTAACTAAGTACATTTACTCAAGTACTGAAACCATGTACACATTATGAGGTACTTTTGTATCCTGCAGAAGTTCTACGTTGGCTCAGGTGGAGGTAGGATCGAAGCTGGCTTTAAAATGATGTATATTTATCTACTGCTGTCAGAAATAGGCTCCGCCTCACCACTTCCAAGCGGCCAATGGATGTCCTGGTGTGGAGGTGTTCAGTATGTCCCGCCCCCGACCAGATCCCTCATTTCTCCTCTGGGCCGCACAAGAACCCAGAGGTTCTATATTTTCCTTTTAATATCACCTCATGCATTATTTTTGTCTGATTAAACCTCCTGAAGATTAGATGCAGGGCTGTGAGGGTTAGAGGGGTCAAAGGTCAGACGCACTCCCAGGATTACCGCAGGAAAACACAGCCTGCTCTGTTGCGTCTTATGTGTTTGGATTTGGTGCGGTGTTGATCCGATCGCAGTGTCGGGGTTTCCAAAACAGAAAAATCCTTTTTCCTGAAGGATCGGAAACAAACGGTTGAAGAGTTTAATCTGAATTTAGTTTATGGCGCATAAATCTAAAAATGTTTGATGATTTTCTAAACAAATACATTTATTTATTTATTTATTTATTTATTCATATTTATTTATTTATTTTCGTATTTATATAATAATATGTATTTATAATTATTCATTTGTAATATTTATTTGTAGTTATATATTTTTTCATACTAATTTAATTATATGTATTTATAATTACTCAATTTTTTTATTTATTTTTTTAAATATTTATTAATATTTATTTATTTGTAATATTTATTTGCAGTTATTTATTAATATTTATTTATTTATAGTTATTTATATACAATTATTTATTTCTAATTATGTATTTATAGTTATTTATTTATCTATTTATATTTATGTGTAGTTTTAAATTAATCGATGAATTAATTATTTGTAATTAATTGTTTATTTGTTTATTTAACGAGACATGAACCTTTTTCTATCGTGGGATTTTAATTTAATTTAATTTAAAAAAAAATTCCAATAATTAATGTTTTTGGTTCCAAGTTTTTTCTGGACCCAAAAGCGGAGCCAGAACCAGTCAGCGATGTTAAAGGTGAATTTATTCTCACACCAAGTGGGAAAATCCAGGTGGAATCTGCTGACATCATCATCATCAGGGAATATTTTACCGTCCATTCATGACGCTTTGATAGAGTCATCATTTTTTAAAAGCTCTCTTTTTCAGCCTTAAGGTGCAGAAAGTGTGTGTGTGTGTGTGTGTGTGTGTGTGTGTGTGTGTGTGTGTGTGTGTGTGTAGCGTGTTAGTTTCAGTGAAATTGTTTCATGTCTATTTGTGTGAGACGATAAAAGTATATATAATCTTAAAAACAACAACAGAGGTGGTTTTAATGTTATGGCTGAAGGGTATACAGTTTTAATGAAACTTCTGCGTTTGTGTGTTTCCCCTCTCAGACGGCGTACTGGACCTCTCCACCAAGAAGAACCACAGCGCCGGCGGCCACAGACCCTTCGCCAGCTTCTCTCCCGCGCCCGGGGTCAAAGGGTAAGACAACAGGATTAGTGGCGGCGGCCCAAAACAACACGCAGAGGTTCAAGCAGTCACTCGGTCTGGCGGTCATGGAGGCGGGAGGGGGGGGATGGGGGGGGTCAGATGTGGTCTGATGTGGTGACTAGAATCAGAACCGCAGGAAAGCTTGATGTTTTTTTTCATTTTACGCCATTGAATCAAACCGGGGGGGTGAAGCCTGTGAGGAGGGTCGCATTAAAGGGGTCAAAGGTCATCGTAACAAAAAAATGTAGCCGGTATTCCCGGTTTCAGGGGCAGAGCCCACAAACCGTTGAATATTTACTAACGTCAAACTTCCTATGAAGTTTATAATCATCATTATTTTTCTTCTGTCACCAAAATTTTCCCCGTCAATTTTATTTCTTCGGTTATTTTTTAAGCGTTTTATTCAGTTACGCGTCTGAATGTACGTCTCAACCGTCGGTCACGCGAATCCACTTCTTTATACTCTAATAGTTACTATTTGACTCACTAGGGGAACTTTTTATTTTTGCCGAAAAAACACAATTTATTTGGCGTTAATTTTATTCCCGAGCTGAGAGAAACCAGTGAACTGTATTCATCTTCATCGTTGAGTCGCTGCGGGATCTGATCCCAGAACAGACTGATGACGTCATAGAAACAGTCACTATGGACCGTTTGAGACTATTAACCCCTTAATGTACTCACCGAGAAAAGAAAGGATGGAGGATTATTTCCTGGCATGATTTTTAAGTAATTGTAATCTTTTAGACACTAAACATTTAGCACAAAATGACAAACGTGTTTCAAACGGTAAAAAAATCGGACTTTAAAAACAGAAATTCACGCTAAAACTTATTTTTTTCAATAACTCTTTCAGCATATACATATAAATATATATATATATATATACATATATATAACATGTATATATATGTAATATATATACATGTTATATATATGTATATATATATAACATGTTTATATGAATATATATGTGTATTTATATATATCCATATAAATATATGTTATATATGTATAGCCAGCAGAAAGTCTCTTCAAAGATCTAAACAGGGAATAGAAAAACACAAAAACAGTTTTTCTGTGATTGGTTACTTTGGAGAAGAGTCTCGTCGAAACCGCCGCATATAAAAACCCGGTTATTGATCCTCGGCAGCGGCAAACGGTAAATTTCTGCTCCGCCGCAGAGCAGCTCGTAAAAGAGATGGAAGTAAAATGTGGTGGAAGGAGAAAGGCTGTTAAAAAGGCGGCAGAAAGAATCCTGGAACACTTTCATAAAAGATGCATGAGGTGAAAAGGAGCCGACCGGAGCTGAGTACCAGAACCGAGGGAAACCGCCAAACCAGACGGGAGGAGGTGTCACAGCTGTCAGGACCCCGGATCGGATCCTCCTCCCATGATACGCAGGGAACGTAAAAAGTTCTAGAATGTGAAACCAGGTGAAGTTCTGTCACATGCCGGAGTTAAGTTCTTCGTCATCTCCATCGTAAAAGGATCCGCCGCCTTGGTTCTAGATGTTCCACCTTCATCATCGACGTCTGCCACCGAACCCCTCCGAACACCAGGAGGTCCGTCTCTGACGTCACTGTGGTGGGATTTTGGCCAACTCTTCTTCACAGAACGGCTCGAGTGCTGAAACATTGGAGGGTTTGTGAGCCGGACCTGATCTCCTCAAATCCCAACACAGCATCTCAATGGGGTCCAGATCCAGGTTCATTCAGAGGTGGACCTAGAGACTGATGACCTGACATTCTCCTTCAGGAGAATTCATGTTTCCCTCCATGATGGCGGGTCGTCCTGGTCCAGAAGCAGCAGATCATCGCCACAACATTCCACGTCCACCTCCGTGTCGGACCGTAGGTCTGATGTTCTTCTGGTGGAACGTTGTGTTTGGGTTTCCACCAGAAGGAACCGGAACCCCTGTCTTCAAACGGTCCAACTTTTCCCCTCATCAGTCCAGAGAAGATTCTCCCAGAAGCTCTGAGGGTCATCAAGGTGTGTTGTGGGTAAATTCAGACCAGCCATAATGTTCTTCTGGGTCAGCAGTGGCTTTTCTCCTCACCGCTCTAGTGCAGCCATGACCTCTGACCTTTACTGAGGGGACTGATGTTTCTCTTGGATCTTCTGAACGAACCTTCATCGTGTTCTTCGAGGAATCCTGGAAGGCGGCCCACTTCTGTGAAGGTTCTCTGTTGTTCCAGGTCTTCTCCATGTGAAGACGATGTGTCTCACTTTGGATCTTTGGAATCCCAGAACCTTAGAAAAAGCTACGGAACCTTTCCCAGACTGATGGAATTCAGTCACCTTCTGGAATTACCTTTGATTTTGGGCATAGTGTGCTACTGGTGAGACCTCAGCGCCAACTCCCTGCTTCAGAAGATGTTCCCGCTGAATCGATGAAGATACCTTCGCTCCTCTTCGAGGGTGATAGCCGGTTGAGAAGTTCCTCTCGAAAGGAGAATCAACAGACCTCACGGCGCCTCTCCACGTTTTCCCGGGTCGCACACTTCGATCTCGCCGCGGTCCACCTCCAGCGAGATCTTCCAACGCCTCCCACCGATCCTCTCCGACGTCTCGGCGCTGCTGGGCTGATCGATAGCAGCGAGTCCATCAGACCCGCGGCGCCGCTTTGCATAATCTGCATGCAGGTATTTATAATTTAGACTCCGCCCACATCCAGAGCGAGAGATCAGCGTTAACTTTTCTCTCCGCGTGTCGGAGTCGGCGCCGTTATTGACGATCCTCGGCTTCGCCGTCCAAACGTTTATTGACGATCTGCCGCTCTGCCTTGAAGTCATGAAGCCGTCGCACCGCCGGCGTCAAGGAGGGAATGAAAAACAACCGCGGGAACCATCTCCAGGAATACTCCGGGTTCGAAGGTCAGAGATGGATTAGAGGAGGTTGGAACGCCGGCAGAGGTTCCGGTGGGCTAGCAGAACCTGGGCCCACCGTGTGGGCAGCGTCTCCTGGATCCTGCGCCGATGTTGGTGGTACCGCATCGATATCAGATCTTCACCTCGCTGGAAGAAATGATCGACGGAGGAGGAGAACCCCCTGGAGGTCGCGACCCCTCACGCGCGTTTTAGGGTTCTAAGACGTCTTGATGTTAAAGAGGAGGAATAATTATCAGATGTTTACATTATTATTATTATTATTATTATTATTATTATTATTATTATTATTATTAGTATTATTGTTACTATTGATTAAATTACAAATGTCATCATCGTCATACCATTGTTATTATTTCTTTATTGAAATGATGTTTTATTCTATTATTATTTAGATTCTAAAAAATAGATATTGTTGTTTAATCATAGCAACTAAAATATTATTATTATTATTTCTATTGATGATGGTGATGATGATGAATGTAAATATTTTTATTAATATATATCTGTCTCTCTTCATCTTTAATACTCGTCTCACCAACACGAACACGCTTGAAGTCATTAAATGTGAGTTTAATAACAATTTTTACAAAATATGTTTAAGTTAAGGGTTTTGTTGACGTGACCTCTGACCCCCCCCCCCAGCGCGTTACAGAATAATTCTAATCATTTCACTCACGTGTTTATTCTCATCGCAAATTATTTAGGTGGAAACAGTTCTGGTTTGGTCCTTCTCACTTTTCCCCCGACCCCCCAAACAAAAAGAAAAGTTTTTTATTTTGTTTTGTTTTTACCGGTTTTGCTTCATTTTTTAAAAACTGCTTCATCAGCGTTTTTAGTTTTTGCCTGAGGTCTGATTGTTGGAATGCGTCCACTTCACCAGATCTTCCCTATTTCTTCTTTTTGTTTCAGCTTCCTGGTGAAACGTTAAAAGGAATAATTCTGAACCTTATCGCATTTCCTGTATTTTATACGATTGTTAGGTTTAGTGAGGAAACTTTTGCGCATTTTAGTGTTTCAATCAGAGCGAAGAAATTACTTTTGCCTTGGAATCATTCGTGTTCGTGTCGACGCGATAACTCAAAAACCAGTTCATGGAACCTTTTCACAATTTATGCCCACATAGACATCAGTGTGAGGAAGAACTGGAGTGATTTTTGGAAATATCGGATTACTGTTTCCACACTAGAGGGAAGCTTTATTTCCAAATGTTTTTTACGATAATTACCCAACCGTTGGTCTGGTTTAGTCCAAAACGAGCGCATCTATTACGTAAATATCATATTTTACTCTCATAGTTCATATTTTCGCTCACTAGGGGGCGAAAAATGAATTTTTTTCAAGGTATAACTTTTAGCACATTTAATTTCAGGATCTAATTCAGAGGAGATTGTTTGTACAACGCAGGGGATTTGGGGCTGTTTAGGGTGTCAGGGGAAGAGAGACGATCCCGGTATTCCCTGGAATTGTTTACGATTCTCCATCTATAGTCAGACGGAGAATCCAGACCCGATACCAGGTTCTGGATAAGAAAGTCCACAATGTGAATCAAAGCAAAACTAGGAGTACCACCTCAATCCCCTCAGGAGGAAGACTCTGACTCCTTCCTCCTGAGGGGCCCCCCTCAGGCGCTGAGGCCTCGGGCCTCAAAGTGGGTCTCTAATGATGAGGTCATGTATTATTAACTAGAGTTTGTTCAATCCCCCATCATGCATCGGGTCTATCGGCGAGTTTGAGACTCCTCCAGGACTGGAGACCTGCGTCCGCCAGGAATGGTGCTAAGATTCCTCGGGAACGCCTCCAGACGCTGGTGTCGGCACCGGGTCGGAGCAGCTGAAGGTTCTGAAGAGTTCTAGAGGGGCTCGTCATTAACGCTTGAATCGGTCCGAGAATGCAGGAGAAACGGGATTTTGTATATATATATATATATATATATATATATATATATATATATATATATATATATATATATAACTCTAAAGAACAGTGACGAAGGCAGTGAGAGGAAGAGGAAGACACTGAGGTGTGAGGTGAGGTAGAGGAGCGGCTGGTTACAGCGCTCTGCCTTTCAGACACAACACCGTCTCACACTGTTGGCGGAGCAGTCTGCCGCCGAGGGAGCCGCTCACAGCAATTACCGCGATCCATCGCACCCTCCAGAAGTTCGAGCGAACGGCGGACGTTCTTGGCTCGGCTCAAACAAGCACTTCAAAACTTTCTGAAAATACACAAAATGAATATAAGTAAGGATGAGCCGGTGTTGTGTATGCGTTCTGACTTGAAGAAAATAAAGTACGAGCTATCGTCCTCTAGGGACAGCATAGAGTCTCAGCGTAGAGACCACCATCTTGACCTTTCACCCCCAAAGGCACGCATCATCAGGCCATGACACCACAGCGTTACTAGAGTTACACCTGCTGGAACCAGAAGGTGGAGAAGGAGAAGGGGCCGAGCACAGAACCCTGGGGAGTCCCAATGCTACTTTTTTCTTCCTTTCTACCACTGCCTTTATTTAAACTCTCTGAGCCACGGGGGGGGGGGGGGGGGGGGGGGGGGGGGGGGGGGGGAATCCAACCCCGCGGCCACCCATCCCCGCGTTTAAAGGGAACCCCGTCGTATGACCCCATTTGCCGAAAACTCCCACCGTGTTTGTTTCTATTCCCAGGAGCGATGGTTTCGCGTCCGATCCTCAGATCTGCCATTACCGTCCTGCTCAGCCTCCTTCCTGAGCGCCCGCCTGCTGGAACAGAACCCCTCCATTAAGAGCGTAGACGCCAAAGCCCCTCATTAACCCCGCATTGTTTTCAACTCGCCCCGGACCGCCCACTGTGGTAATCTGTCTTTGGGCCCCTGCTGTGGACTCCCCACCCCGGCGCAGCCGGTGGCGCCGAAGCCCACCAGAAGACGTCTCCATCGGAGAGACACAGCGTTTCCCTCAAGTTCCTTCTCCCCCCCGTGAGATCTCGCTGACTCGACAAGCCGCTTCCTGTCATCGCGGGCCTCAGGGAAGGTTTTTTTGAGAGCTGTTGCTATAGTTACCCGGCAGCAGGGCCTTTGGCTGCAGCGTCTGAAGTGGAAGCTCTTCTGCTTGTGTCTCGGCGGCACTGATGGCTTCTAGAGATGTGAGACATTGAGAGGGGGAGGCGGGTTCAGAGCCCGAACGGAAGACATATCGTACGCCAGGGTCGGAAAATGTGAAGTTAGCGATATTTAACCTTTTAATGGCACCAATTAGTCGGAAATATCAGCATTGTTATGCTAAACCAGAATAGCTGTAACATTACATCACAGAGTCAATAGAGCCAAATTATTACATCACAGAGTCAATAGAGCCAGATGTTACATCACCGAGCCACTAGAACTACGTCTTGTTGTGTCTTCCTTATGTTTCCGTTTGGAAAATGTTGTATTCATGGGCAAACAGACTAAACAGTTTTCATGAAACATCCAGACCTCTGGATTCCGATCTCGGTCATCAGAGAACTGATTTCGTTGTGTTTACACTGAGGGGACTCTAAACGGCCCCTTCTAGCTTCTGTCTCGGAGACAAGGAGTCGGTCATCTCCATTCAAAACGTGTTAGCTGGTCCCGCTAAACGACCGTTAGCTGGTCTGAGCTTTTATTGGGCTAAAAGGTTGGTGAAGTCGTCATCGGTTCCAGCGAGACTCTCACTCTCCTCTTTTTGTCTCCATCCAGACGTTCCCTCAAAGTGGAGCCCACCCCGTCAGAGGTGGACGAGGAGGACGGCCCGCTGCCGAGAAGCTTGCGCGACGGACTGCGGGAGAACTACGCCACCTCCAACTCTTTCAAACCTCCGCTGGCCCGCTCGCTCCGCATCAAGGAAGAACTCCTCAGCCAGAAGCACCGCCTGCTGAGCCAGCCCGCCGCTCTCTCTTTGGCTAATCTAGAGTCGGCCGGCTTGCTCAATCACGGGCAGTCCCACTCCTTGCTTGGCCAGAAAGGCTCCTCCTCTTTCTGGGGAAGCAAGGCCCACCTCGACAGCCTGCTGAAACTAAAGCAGGCCAGTGGAGCCCTGAGCGGCGCCCTCAGCGACCTCAAAGACCTGCCGACGTTCCTGGAGAATCACCACAACCACCACGGCGCCTTCTCCTTCAAAAGTTCCCTCCACCATCACCACCACAGCCAGGTGTCCAAGGCCCAGCACCACCACAACGA
Source organism: Lophius americanus (assembly GCA_037951165.1). Taxonomy (NCBI): domain Eukaryota; kingdom Metazoa; phylum Chordata; class Actinopteri; order Lophiiformes; family Lophiidae; genus Lophius; species Lophius americanus. The sequence continues at coordinate 50,577 of JBBDHG010000248.1, forward strand.
GGCCAAAAGAGACCAGGGCCACTCGCCTCCTGTCGACCTGAAGATCCCTCAAGTCCGAGGCATGGATCTGTCGTGGGACTCCCATGCCTCCGACCTGTACGGCTTCGGTGCTATGGGGGTCGGAGGTGGTGAGAACACCCTGAGCCGGAAGCTGAGGGCCATCCTGCCCAAGCAGAACCGCCGCGGCGCGAGCCTCGGTAGCCTGCTGGACGGGGCGGCCGACTACTGGAGCTCCGAGTTGGACCACTCCAGTTCCGGGCCGGCGTTCTCTACCTCCGACGTGGAGGGCGACCCAAACTCAAAGCAGCCGAGGAAGAAGCGCGGCCGCTATCGGCAATACAACACCGAGATCCTGGAGGAGGCCATCGCGGTGGTGATGAGCGGGAAGATGAGCGTGTCCAAGGCTCAGAACATGTACGGGATCCCGCACAGCACCTTGGAGTACAAGGTGAAGGAGCGCATGGGAACCCTGAAGAATCCCCCAAAGAAGAAGCTCAAGCTGATGATGAAGATGGAAGCGGGAGGCCAGGATTTCCCCGCCGAGTCGGAGAACACGCCAACGGCGAACCCGCGAGACGACGGCCAGCCGCCGGCGGAGCTCAAGGACAATGTAAAAGAAGAGATGGACGACAATTTCAAACCAATCGACTAAAACGACCCCGCCCCCCCTCGCCGCGAGCCTCAGTCCGACGACCTCTGAGTGGTTTGAGAAGTGACGGGGTTTTATTTGTGCCAATTTACTTTGCGGTAACTGGGTGAGCACAAACGCAGGGATTCCACTAATGAGGAGGATTCTGAAAAAAACAAACTGGAGCTAAAACAACTAATCGAGGTTAGGAAGGAGGCGCCGCTTGAAGCGGCGCCGGCCGACGCATTTGTTTAGCGTTTAAACACAAATGCAGCTAAAGACATTCGACAGATGAGAAAAATTTCCACAAGCATGCTGATAATCCTCAGCCCCAAAAAAAAAATCCCCCAAAATCCTCCCCCCCCCCCCTTTTCCTTTTGAACTTTACCTTGACCTTTCACTGCTTATAAAAGCAGTTTGAACTTTGGACCATTCCAATTTCGGGGGCAGTGGGGGGGGGGAGGGATTGAAAAAATTTGGGGAGAATTTGAGAAAAAAAACTAAAAAACTTTATTGCTCCCCCTTTCTCTCTGACGGAGTATCACGCCCCAAAATTGGTGAGTGACCTACCCGTCTGTCCCGCTTGAAGGTTCCATCAATCATCAATCGCGCCGGGTTCTGAATCAAACCCCTCCTCTTTATCGCCCAGGTAGCCATGACGCTTTAAACTGCAAACTTTTTTTCTTTCCTCCTCAAGATATTCCGTTAATCTCTGTGCGGACGAAAGCGACGTTAAGCCCCGTCCTGGTTGGGGGAGAGAAGACACAAAGGCCATTCAGGGATGCATGTTCGTGAGTTTTGGTGGGAACTACTGACTCCTCTAATCGACGCCATTTCCTCCCTCTTCTCTGTTCATTTCATTTGTTTTTGCTTTCTTTTGCACTACACTCTGGGTCTGGCGCTTACAGACCAGGTTACCTCGGCATTGTTGCCCTCGCATCATGCACTTATTATGGTCTATACTCTGAAGCCCAGTCGCAACCTCGCAACGGGGGGTGGGGGGGAGGTCGGAGGTGCAAGGCGCCCATCCGCTGATCCGTAATCAGATCCCAGGAACCCTCTTGATTCTTTTTTCTTCTTCCTGTCTTCTTTTCTTGTTGTCGTTTGTTTGCCAAGGGACAATTTGAGGGGCGAGTCTGATTAGGGATCGGCTGTTGCTACGGCGCAATGCTACCTCATGGACCGCCGTCAGTGTCTCACGGCTGATCCCGGGGGCCACCCAAGCCCACCTCAGGTCGTCCTCCGGATGGCGATCGAAGCGACGCTCACGGAGACCTTTGACGGACGAAGGCCTCCCAGGATCAGAATGTGAAACTCTGCTGCTATCCGGCGGATTTTTCTAGCTCCTCCTCAAAAGGCTTTAGCTAACGACGAACGCACGGCTGACGTTTTCTTTTCTTCCTGTTTTTCCAATCAAATGAAGCCACTTAGCTCCTCCCCTCGAACGTGGAAGACCGTTTTTAAAGGCAGTTACTTGCAAACAGTGTGCATTTATAGAGGGGACGGGTGGGTGAGGCAATATGCAGTGGGGGAGGGGTAGTTATTAGAGGCGGGTCAAAGGCATATTTAATATATTATAAATTATTATGAGTGATGATGTTAAAGCCAATTTTATGATTCTGGATGATTCCTTGCCCTCCTCTTTTTTCACTCAGGGTAACTGAGGCCGATGATTTTTTTGTTTTTTTTTCCAGATGTGGTCATTTCCTGTTGGACCTATAGTTGACAGGCAGGAGGATAAGACACGCCCCTCGTCGTGGGAGGGGCGTGGCCGTGTATGTGATGTTGCTGTGGCAGCGCCATAGCAGTTTAAAACTGTTAATGAATCATGAATAGAAAGAAGAAAACACTGAAACTGGGTTTTTGTTTTTTTTTGGGGCGGGGGGGGGTCGAACTCATGACGCTAAACTTTTAAAATAGCACTTTTCAGAAATAGCTGTTTGAGGTGATGCATGTAGTGTAGCTCTTCTCTTGGGGAAGGGTGGGGGGGGGGGTAGATTTAGAGCGGCGAGCAACGAGGAGGAGGGCTGGAAAGAAAAAAAAAAAAGCTTTAGAGTGTGACGACTTTCAGAAAGCTGCAGCTTGGACCCAAACTACTTTCTTTTTTTTTTCTCTTCTTTTTCTTTCTCCATCCCCCCCCCCCCGCTCGATTACCTCCAATGTCAAAAAACAAAACGAGAAGACTTGAAACGAGTTTTGTTTGTGTGGTGTCGTCTCGTTGTTGCCCCTTCCTCCCTCGCCGCCGAAGCACCGGTTGGGAAACGCCATCGCGGCGCCTTTCATGTTTTTGTGTGTTTTGTTTTCTGGACTCCGTGGTAAATGTGGCCCACCGCTCCCGACACTGCCTGGTGCTCACCCAGTTTGTGAGATTCATAACATGAGAATTTGTACCTCTCTGTTCAGATGAAATGATGATTATTCACTCCTCTTTGAAATGTATTATACTTTTTATTTATTTGATTTTTTTTTTTGTGTTTGATTATTTTCTTAAAAATGGCATGCACCCACTTTTTTTTTCAAGAGGCTGATTTCGGGGGTTGCGCCGACTGAATATTCTAGTTAATCTCTCGCCTGAGAAACTTAAACTCACTTTAACTTACTAGCTAATTATAATCTAATTATAAAAGAAGTCGTTTACCCTGCGCACAATCTTGGTTTTCCCTTATGTGGTTATTGGATACCCACCTAAAACCTAGCTCGTCTTGATTGACAGGTCCTCCTGGCCAATGGGAGAAGATTTTAAACCCCCCCCCCCCCGCGGATAATTGGTACATGGGGGGTCTTCATGCATGAAATGCGTCCAACACTTTTCAATGCTGAGCATTTGAAGTGTCTAAAAGGTCGTGCTTGTCAAGTTTGACCGCAAGCGAAGGACAATGCTTTGATCCGATAGTTAAAGCTGGATCAAAGCCCCACTGTTAAAACATTAAAGCACTTCTTATGAACATAAAAGGCCACAATGGACACAATGCAACTGAACGGGACTTTACCCGGTCCCCGTAAAAAACAGAATTACATGGGCGCAATCCTCTGCCAAGGTAGCTCAGTTCCGCCCTCTTCGCTTTCTAAAAAGAACATCAAAGGCACAATTCACGGGACATCAAAGCCATAGGTCTCAAAGGCAACAAGGTCATAGGTCTCAACAAGGACATAAAGCCATCACCGTCAAAAGTTTGAATTTCAAGGACATCATAGTCAAAAGAAGTCAACGCCAAGGCCTAGAAAGACATCAAAGTCACATGTTGCCAAGGCATCAACTCCCTAACTAACAGAGATCAAGTTTGACATCAAATAAATCATAGTCAAAAGAAGTCAACGTCAAATCCCAGAAAGACATCAAAGTTGTATGTTGCCAAGACATGAGGTTTGAATTTCAAAGACTTCAAATACTTCCTTGTCAAAAGATCTTAAAGTCAATGGCCATAAAGACATCAAAGCCACATGTCACAAATACATCATGATGGAATAGGCGACATAAGGGACGTCAATGTGTTCATTTATCCACATTAGGGAAATTAAGACATTGATGTCTAAATTGACATCGTGGCTTTCGTGTCACATATAAATTAAAGTCATAAATCCATCAAAGTCAATGGCAGGGACATCAAGGTCAATTTTCACAAGAGGAATTTCAATCAATTGCACATGACACAAGGAAATCCCGAGGACATAAACAACAAAGACATCAATGTCAATTGCCTTAAAAGACATCAAAGCCATTGTCTGGTCATTATCCCTGGATGTTCACAAAGTGGATGGTTGTTTGAAACATAGCGAAATTGTGAAAAATGTAAGAGAGCGAAACCAAATTCCCGGCTCCGCCCCTTCCATGGGACCCATGCCGAGTTTGAGGAAAGTCCGACGAATCACTTTATGCATACAGACAAATGTGGGCGGGAACCTTGAGCTCCTTGGCGGAGGACACAGAGTCGCCGTTTCGTTGGATTTGCGCACAAAGAAAAGAACAAATTATGTATAGAAATCGTGTAATTGGCATTTAATGCACAGATTTGCACGGATGAAAACATTCAACGGCACTTAGACTAAATTCCCGAGACGGGGCGAATTAGTGGCGTTTTTTTGTCTTTCGCTACGAACTCATTTCTTTCTGAAAGCTTTGAGTCGTTTGAAAAAAATTGAAATATTTGTAAAAAAAAATTGAAATAAAAATTGTAATTTTTTCAAATTGAAATTTGAAAAAATTACCCCCCCTCCCCCCCACCACTACACAGCCTGAACCGATCTACTGAGGTGCATGCCATTCAAGCTCTATTTATATCAATTGTTGTTTTTTGTTTTTGTTTTTTAAATTTAATTTCCCTTTGTTTTTTAAGTCGTGTGGTTAACGGCTCCCCCTGTCCGAAAAAACAAACAAAAAAGTCCTCCTTCTTGCACCTGAGTCTCACCTGCTGTCTCCAACCTACCATGAATGTAGTAGAACTGAAAACACCCCAGACCCACAGAACCGCCGCTGTCCGTTTCCTGTCCCGTAGTTTTTCTTTTTTTTTAAATTTTATTATCCGTTTTGCCTTCAGTTCCACTTTTTACGCCGGCGCGCAACAGTAGCCTTCAGTACTGTAAATCTCTCAGGATCGAGCCAACGGGATGGGCAGCAATATTTGTCAGTCGGGGGGAAAAAAAAATGGCGCAGACTTAACTACCTGTAATAGATGTAATTTATAGACTTATATATATATACAGTATATAAAATATGTCGACCGGGCCGGCAGAGGCCGAGTGCTATACCTCAACCCTCAGAATAATGACTCCTCTCTCCGTGCCTCGTACTTTTGTGTCCACTTTAAACCTGGGAGCCTGACGAAGGGATAGCCGATACTCTGGGAAATACAGGACCCCTCCGCTGTTTCCTTCTTCTCTCACCATGACCTGCTCTTTGTTTCGTCTTCTTCCTCTTTCGCGAGGGAGGATCGTCTGACTGACCAATATTTGCAACCCTACCTTTTTTTTTTTTTCTTTTTTTTTTTTTTTCTGTCTCAGGTGTTTGATTTTTTTGCAACGACAAAAACCTTATCGAAATGTCAAAAAGCACCAATCCATAAAACAGGGACCCCCATTGGTGGGGTCGGGATGGGAGGACTGCCTGTGGACGTTTTGGGGGTTCAGTCGTCTGGTTTCACCCTGGAGGCGACAAGTCAGGTCGGTCCCGCCCTGGTTTTGAGAAGGTGTTTTGTCTTTTTGTCTTTTTTTTGGTTTTATTGAAGTGAAACGTGACTCCAGGTTGAAACTCGACAGGGGGGATTTTTTATTTTTCTCAAACCCAGAGAACTCAAGAGAACGGACAGGTGGACGTGTTAACCTTCTTTTATCTGCTGTCTTGTTCAAGAAAACAAATTCTATCCCAAATCTCTCACACACACACACACACACACACACGCACACACACACACACAGGAAAAATGTACCTTGATATGATGAAACTGAAAAAAAAGCTATATACTTAGGAAAATATATGTATTTATTTGACTGTTTTTCGCATCTTCAGGTAAAGCCAATCGATTGCTCTTTATGCTTTTCAGATTGTTGTTGTTGTTGTTGTTGTTGTTGTTTTTTTTAAACTTTCCTCTATTTGAGTGGAGGAAGAAAAGAAAAAAAGCAGAAAAAAAGAACCTACTGTAACCTCACTTAATAAGACGCGGCGTGACGAGCCGCTTGGGCGTCAGGGTGGCGTGACGATGCAGGCGAGACCCGCGATGTTTATGATCCTCTCTGCAGAGAGACTCTTTCTTTCTTTCCTTCTTTTTTAATCATGCTGCATATCCGGTTGTCATGTATACCTCAGGTCCGACCACCTCAAAGCAGCTGATTGTACATCTGACCCACACACACACACACACACGTACACACGCATGCACACACGCACACACACACACACGCACAGAAGAATCAGGATTTTTTCGTACAGCCTGTTTCAGGATTTTTTTAAGCGGATTTTAAATAACGGCGGTTTCCTCCCGTCGTTCCTACTCGTTCTTTGATCCTTCCTTTTGGTTTCTTCTTATAGGAAAAAAAAAAGAAAAAAGAAAATATCGGTAGAAGCCAGCTTTCTTTCTGTGAATACAATGCTGTATTCTCCGGAGCACATGCAGCCGTGGAAGAGCAGAACGCACACACGGCAACATAGCAACCCCCCCACCCCCCATCAGGTAGACACACTTTGTGTGGGCAGGTTATGTGTATAATTGCGAAGCAGGGAATGGTTTCTCTTTTAGAAAGCAGGTGGGTGTATTTGGTCTAAAGCGTGCAGAACATCAGCGCCGTGGCGGATTCCCATCAGACGCTTCGGGCACCGCCTCTGTGAAAATGTTCCAGACGCCGATTTTCTGCTTCTCCAGCCGCGGATTCAAGGAAAAACTCCTCTCATCTTCTCTTTATTCATATTTTTGTTGTCGTGTGAATGCAAATATCCTTTTTCCATCGACCTCCCTCCGTCCCTCAGTGGAAGCAGGTTTAGGACGTCGGTTTCAGGAGGACATTTTCAAGATTCCCTGTGTGGCCCAGCGATGGTCCACCACAGATGTTGTGAGATCTTTAAAGACACAAACAACAGTAGACGCCAACAAAAGATAGATGCAGCAATCAGACTGAGGAACCTCTGTCATCTAGAGCCTCTGTGATGTCATGACGTGGTTCTAGAGCCTCTGTGATGTCATGACGTGGTTCTAGAGCCTTTACGATGTCATGATGTGGTTCTAGAGCCTCTGGGGTGTCATGAAGTGGTTCTAGATCCAATGTGATGTCATGATGTGGTTCTAGAGCCTCTGGGATGTCGTGACTTGGTTCTAGATCCAATGTGATGTCATGATGTGGTTCTAGAGCCTCTGGGATGTCGTGACTTGGTTCTAGAGCCCATGTGATGTCATGAAGTGGTTCTAGAGCCTCTGGGATGTCTTGAAGTGGTTCTAGAGCCTCTGGGATGACTTGATGTGGTTCTAGAGCCTCTGCTGTCATGACTTGGTTCTACAGACTTTATGATGTCATGATGTGGTTCTAGAGCCTCTGGGATGTCGTGACTTGGTTCTAGATCCAATGTGATGTCATGATGTGGTTCTAGAGCCTCTGGGATGTCGTGACTTGGTTCTAGAGCCTCTGGGATGTCGTGATGTGGTTCTAGAGCCCCATGATGTTGCCTAGTTGCTCCAGACTCTCTTTTGCCATTGGAAAGCCAAACCTGTTGAACCAAGTCCAAACTGGTTCTAGAACCAGCCCACAACCAGAACCTGCCTCATACCGAAGACGAAGATGTTCTCTCCCGTACATTCAGCTCACGGAGAGACAGTTGGAATCCTCCACTTTACTGTTTCATGCTTTGCTCCCCCCCCCCGCCTCCCAGATATTTGTCAGAGTGACGCTAACACATCTGTAAGGACCCGCTTCTCCTCGCCGTGGAGTGGGATGCCAAGTGTTGTAAATGTCAAAGCGTTTGTGAAGATGTGACAAGCGCCCCCGCCCCCCTCCCTCGGTAACCGCCCGGCTTTAAAAGCCGAGCTGAGTACGGATCTTAAAGGCCAGACACGCCTCTGGAATGATGCTGATGTGCAGCAATCAACACAACAGACACCTTCGCTTCTTCGCTTTTATGATCTACTGAAGACGAGCTCTGGCACCGACATATCGCGGATAGGGAGTAAATGTATGTCTCAGTGTCAAACTTTCCCTCCAAAGATAGTTTCGATGTAAAAAAAAAAAGAAAAGATTCTGAATTTGCCTTTGCAGACTTTTACTTTAAAAAAAAGAGAAAAAACTTGAATTTTGAGCAAATCAACTTTCAAGATGACATTTCCAATATTTCTATTGCCATTTGTAAAGTTTCAAAACTAACCTCTGCGATTGTTGATAGTTGCGCCGATCTGGACCAGGCTCTCCTTCTACATCGGGTCGAACGGTGCTGCGGGAGGGAAATGATATTATCGCGATAATAATATGCGTGGGTTTAATCAGCGGACTCAGGAGTGCCTTTTTAAAGTCTCTAATTACAATCGCAAATCCAATCGCGGCGAAGCGTTGGTTCAAATCTAGGTGAACCAGCCGAGGGCAATCACAGAGTATCTCAAAAGACCCGGGTCAAACTTGCTGGCCCGTGTTCCCGCCCCCCCCCCCCCTCCCCTCCTGTGATTATGTCGAGCTGCTTCCAGGCGTGGATTTTCTCCCACTGCTTGCCTAAGCCCCTGAAGAACCGCGCGTGTCACCCCTCCGCTTGTAAGAAAGAACCTTCTGCCGGAGCGTCGTGGTGGGGGTCTGCGCCGGTTGATTGGAGAGTCAGACCTAAACACGGAATAACAGGCGACTAAAAATTCGGCGTTCCCTAAACCCCCACACTATAGCTAAAAAGCAGGTTTTTATACTTGCAGTCTATTTATTCCCCTACCGAACGTGAATTTCAGCAGATCACCCCGGCCTCCAATTACCGGCGGCGCGGCTCCACCCACGAGAGGGAAAGGGGGATTCTTAGGGACGGCATTCCGGACCCGATGTGCAGCTTTGTAACGGAAAATAAAAAGCCAGGACTCTGGTGGTCAAAATGCACGGCGATAGAGTGCATTTCATAAGGTGCCCTTGTGTGTTGCCATGACAATCTTGCAGCATTGTTCCCTTGCGGAGGTGTGTCTGGCCCTTCAGAGCCACCTACGTGAACCAGCTGGTCTCCGTCGCTCTGAACTCTGCTGTCTACGGCTTTGCACATGAGCCACGGGGCTCTGGGATGAAAAGCAGAACCGATTCGCGTCTTCGCGGTGTGCACAAGCTCCCGATAAGTCCGGGTTCATCCCCAGGAAACGCTCTCGACAGAAGGCACGATTACGCAAAACCAAACACTGGCGAACAAATATTTACCACGGGATATCTTCCCGTACCCCCGTCTCACGTCCCCTTTCATTTTTCTTCCTTCCATTTCCTTTTCCCCCTTCCACTCCACGTCTTTGTCACGCATGTGCTGGTTCTGCTCCGTCTCTTTTGCTTTCACGAGGCCGTGCCTGCAGGAATGGTTCCGGGCGCTTCTGTTAGCAGCACAAAGTGGGTTTTTTTTGGAAACCGGAGCCTCGCCGGGCGACTCAAAAGACCGCCGCGTCGTCGTTATTATTCCGCTCATAAACGCATCAGCTCTTGATTGTCCTATCACTCAAAAAGGCGTGCGGCTCGCAGAGATTGGACCGGTGGGTGGCTGAGTAGGGCCCGTTCCACCAGCCCTGTAAACGTTGGATTTTATTGTCACTTTCTTTGATGAAAAGTCATAAACCCTTTGCGTTCACCTTCGCCCCGCAACTGTTTCAGCGTCTTTGGCCACTGGAGCGTTAGCAACGCGGGACTGACAGCGCCTCGTTTATCCCCCCGAGAGACGAGGTGTTCCTGCCCCAGGTCCTTCACCTCCCATCAGGCCTTTTCATAAAAGCTCGCCGCCACCTGTCCGGCTTGTCACTCCACCTTTCTCTTTCTGTCATCTTCTCCCAGAGGCTCTGGCTCTCCTCTGATGAGGAACTTTCCCGTCATTTTGAGACAGGGCTGGAGGTTATTTCAGCAACAAGGCTGGCCGTTATCTCCTGCAATATTGACGAGGGTCGCTACGTACATTCAGCAACGGTTAATATTTCAACCTCGGTTGAAAATGACGCAAACTCTCGCCACAAACGAGACTCGATATTTTAAAGGCGTGTCCGTTGATGTTGTATGATGTTTTCTGATCTCTGGTTTCGATGTTTGAGAGTAGGGGACGAAGGCGTCATTTGTTTGAAAAAAATTTCGAAAACAACAAAAAAAGATAAGTAAAAATAAATGTGGCTATCCAGCAGGGGCTCGCTTTTTTTTGTTGTTGTTGATTTTGCCAGCGCATGGCGGTGTTCCTCTCTTTGCTTGTTTTTGCCGTCTTTGAAATGATGTCTCGCATTTTATCCTCTGTCGCTGGTGAAGCCTACGCTACATGCAGATGACCACACCAGTCGGTGTGTTGAAAGTTGAGCCAAGGAGCTACGCCGGCTAATGAGCGCTAACTCCATAGCCGGGTTCGGCAGAAGGGCCCCCCCCCCCCCCGCTGCGAGTGGATATCAGAATCCTCAGAACAGGAAGTTTGGCTTTGGGGAAGAGTCCAAGCAAAAAAAAAAAGATTCCCACTGCCATAACAGGAACTATTCAGAACGTCTTTTGAGAACAACTCAAACGCGACACATCGTCGCTTCGGAGGGTCTTCGTAAAAGCCTTTTTCCTTCGTTGTTATTTTTGACTGATTCTGTACATAATTTTCAGCCAAATACTTTTTCAGTGCTTTATAAACCGCAAGGATTGTAAATATGAATAACTCTCGGCAGGGGAGACTCGTGCGGAGCTCACTTAACGCTCCACCTCGCCGGTCCTCTGGAGATCCAAGACTTTTGATCGTTGCCTTTCCTGAATGTCAACAATTTTTGGGGAAGCTGCTCGTGAGAGACAAAAAGTAAGAGACAAACAAAAAACGAGCGCTTCGACCCCAATCTGCGTTCGGGAAGGTGACGCTAAATGTTAGTTCTTTATTTCAGTCTTTGATAATGTTTTCCATCTCGGTGTTTCCTCGGTGTGCAAAAATGTAAAGTATAAGAAGAAAAAAAAAAAAAACTTACAACACAGAATACCTCAGAAAATAAATCCATATAACCTTGACGACCTCCACTTTTTCTCCCAACCTGTCCATCCAACACCCATCTCTGGACACTCCGTGTCCTCGATTACCCCCTTTTGCGTCTTTAGCCATGCGGCGCGTTAGCCGCCGCTGAGGTTCCATAGCTTTTATACCGCTTTGGTTTCACGCCCCCGTGTTTGTGCTTCGTATCGATTGGTCTGGAACCCCTTTTTCGCAAAGCCCGTCTTGCATTCCTCAGTTAAAGACGGGAGATAAAAAAAACCATCCGTCCGTCTTTTACGTTTTTTCGGGTTTTGCCGAAAGCAGGTCGGCCACGATTCGGAACACACGCGTCCCCCCCACCCCCCCCACCCCCCGTGTTCCCCTGGCATACGTCTTTTATCTATCGTTGTTGAAAACTGAATGTAAAAAGTTTAAAAAAAACGCAAACACAACTAACCTCTAATTAAATAGACATATTTAAGAATAGGAAGAAAATACTCTACATGTGCACATATATATATATATACCTATACAAGCCCCACACAGACACAAACACAAATGTATATACAAATCTCTAATGTCATATACTTTTATCTCGTGAAGGAAGAGGGTGAGCCTTTTCCAGTAATGATTCAGGGAAACCATACGGAGGTCCAGTGCAGTATGTTCGGTGAAATCACTCCCACTCTGTTGCTTTCGGTGTTTGTTTTCTTACTCTTGCTTGTTATTTCCCCATGATGTAGCATAGGGGCGATGTGGGCGGGGCAACATGAGTTTTTTTTGGGGGGGGGGGGGGGGGTTTGTTAACAGAAGAGGTTGTGGATCTAGGAATCTAGTGTAGTTGTAGTCTTTTCGAGCCTGATTATGTGAAAATGGGCCGGGTGGTCGGGGTCGGGGGGCCTTTTTTGGACACTGTAAAGACAGTATATTTATGAAGAAGCTTTGGGTATGAGAGTCACATTTTGGGGGCGGTGCTAAAGGGGTTGTCAAGGGGGCGGGATGTTGTACATAGGACTGCTTTACCCATGAGCCCTCGCCTGTCTTTTTCACAGGCGAGGTGGAACTGTATATTAAAAACACTGCGGAGGAACGCTGTGTGTGTTTTTAACGTAGACTGTTTTAAAGTGAAGGAAGGACCCAATAGACGGCGAAGAAGGACCTTCTTGCCGGGTGCGACGATGGTTTCGTGAACGTTGACCCTCTTGATATTTTTGCATGCTGGTGTACATACCCCCTCCCCCTCCCCCTCCCCCCTTTTATCGGTCCTTTGAATTGAAGAGGCTGGTTATCCCAAAAGCTCTTTTTAATTATGATGATTATTTTTTATTTGAATGTTGTCCACAGGACAGATTCCCGATGTCTTTGAATATGAAATATTTGCCCCCTAAGAAAAAAAAAATCCCCTTTCCCGAGAACAAGGAACACCTTAGGTGTTTGTTTGTCACTGCAGCGGCTTTCGTAGTGGTTTTTGGCTAAAGCTCTTTTGCAATCATTTTTTTTTTTTTTCTTCTTCTTCTCTCGTGTAAAGTAACTTAAAAAACGAAACAATTGCGTACGAGTGTGAATCTGCGTGGCTGCGTAAGAAATGAAAATGTCGTTGATTTCCCTCTCAGTTCTTCTTCAAGCGCGTTTTTATCCTCCGAGCTTTTTCTTAGGAACCTCAATCTACCTGCGCTCTTACGGTAATTCAACGGAACAGTGTCGTTTCTGAACGTATCCTGGTTGTCTGTAGGAAAGAGGCCTTACAGACCCCGATTACAAACCCAGACACCCTCAGGGACCCTCGACAACACTGCTCTCACTCTTATTCAGGTACTTAATCGACACGGAGGCCGAGCAGTCATCTACCTTAACGCTGTTCCTATGAAAAGAGAAAAAGAATTTGCCGCCAAAATCTCTCGACCAAACCGTCGCGACTTTTCACGACGTCGTGAAAATTCCCCTTTACTTCTTCAGCTGCCTCCTCTCTCTTTGTTCGGATCTTCTCCGTCTCTGTTTTGTTCTCTCTCTGACTTTGCGTCGGACGCCGCAGCGAGCATCGCCGCGGCCAATCCGTGGCTACAAAGCACCAACGCGACAACGGCGCAAAAACCAAGAAAAACCTCTTAAATATTTCACACATGTGCACAAAACTGTGATTTGGCGTGTACGCCTCCACGGTGAAGAAAAAAAATACGTTGGTTGGAAAACCAGAGGGCGCTGCAACTGCTGCGGCACGCCATGTTCAGGTAACCGTCTGGTTTAAGTGCTACGTTTGTTCTCTCCGTCGCCCGAGGAGCTCCACGTCACGGTTCTTCGTACACTTCAGGGAAAAACTAGGGAAGCCTCGCTCTGAAATGGCGGCGTGATGTCCAACTCGTTGAAGAAAACGAGCGAGTCCAACGGGAGCGACGGCTCTTCTGTGATTGGTCGAAAGCTCTCCAGTGTGATGCGAAGGGTTTCGGTTGTTGCCGAAGGCGTGGCCGACGCTACGGATAGTGGGGATGCATCGATACCGTATCTTGTCCGATTATCGGAGAAATGTCAAAAATCCGAAGTCGATCCTATAGATTTAGGTAGTCAGCCTGATAAAGTAGTTGGATTACATCGTCCTCCAACATCTACTGCAGTAACAGAAATAACAGAAATCTAAATATAATAGTAAACCACGGAGAGGAACATTCCATTCCAAAACAAGGACTTTTACTATAATACTTGCGTACTTTTACATAAGTACGCTTTCTTTGCTAGTAGTGGAGTATTTTTACAATGCGGCATTAGTACTCAAGACTAATCGTCAAGATAGACAGACTACGTTAGCGCCTCTTAACGCGGATTCTCTCTGGACATTTCTCGCACTTTGCGACAAAGTTGGTTATAGCGTTTTTTTCACGCTTCCTCTCCTGAGTTTAGCAGAGTTTAGTTTTGCCTCTGCCTTCCTAACATGGCGGTGACGTTGTTCCGGTCCCGTGTATCGGAGATACCGGTATCGGTACTGGTAGCGGTGCATCCCTACTTTGGAGTTCTTCAACAAGACCTTGGAGAAGGGGTCATTTGTTGGCCTGTTCTGGAGAGACGGGACTGGAATCTGAACTTTGCTAAGCGTCTACCTTTTATGATGCGTTCACACCAAACGCGATTTGCGTCCTGCAACAAAATAAAAAAGTCGCAAACTGGTGATGGGCATGAAGCCAATCTGGGTGACTCACTTAATTCAGAGAAATCACCAAAGTTGGGAAGCTTGCATGAAGCCAAGATGCGAAGGCCTCTCATTTGTCAGTGGTAAGTTGACGCAGAAGTGGGGGAGGAGCTTATTGTAGCCGTCTGATTCCGCCCTCCAGTTGTGAACTCAGACACGGCGTCGTTTTTTTTATCGGACATATCTGTGACTTCACAACCAGTCCAAGGCAGCGGACGTGTTTACTTTGGTCACGGTTGACAACAGAGTGGGTACGTGGAAAAGACCGTTGTACGAATCGTTCCTGGGTTTTCCCGCCTTTTTTTTTTCCGTTGTGAAGAGTACTGCTGCTTTGTATTTGTTGTGATGTCACAAATGTGTCGGGGAAAACCAGCGCCGCCACGTCTGGCGTAATCTGGACGCGGAAAAGAGACGGCTACAAAGAGCTCCACCTCCAATCCTCAATCGAAATCCCATTGGTTTGTAGAATCTGTACGCTGATGGACTTTCGGGTCACGAAATTTCCCACCCGTATTGGAAGTATTCAACCAGCACAAATGAGTATCGTCAACATCCTTCCAGCTACAGTCTGAAAGATGATTGGCTCTCGCGTTACGGCGCCATGCGAGTTTCTTGCTTGAAAGGTTCCTACATCTGGTTTGGTTAAAATTCCGTGTGAACGCCGCATAAGAACTCTTACGTTCCACATTCCTGGTCCCGGTTTTGGTAACAATGCGATTTTAGTAAATCGCTCTGATTGGTTGGAAACGGTTTGCGGTATTTTGGTCGATGTAGGAAGTGTAAATCCGGCGGTTTGTTCTAGTTTGGGTAGAACAGCAAACGTTGTCTCTTCTTCAGTCTTACTTCTTTCCTGCTGAGGTTTCCGAAGTTTCCGAAGTTTCCTAATCTCACCTCGGTTCTTAACGGGTGGCTGGACGCCCCGCTTGCAAGGCCCGCTGGGCTTGACCCTCTTTCAACGCGGAGATTTTGTTTTTCGGGTTTGACGATATACCTCATTCCTTCAGTCCAGCCGGCCCCAGGGGGGCGCTGTACCGATGCTCAGGACGCCCCCCGCCTTCATGATTTGGTCCCTGCTGGACCGTACCTCTCGCCGACACACAAACACACCACATACAAACACACAGGTTCCCGACAGACCTCATTTTTCAATACCTACTGTTTACAGTTTGACAAAAAAATTGTATAATTTAAAAAATATTTTTCTCACATTGTAGTTTTATTTATGTACAATATTTTTTTTTTTTGGTTTTGTTTTTCTGTTCTTATTTTGTACCTCGTGAGTTGGACTTATTCTTCTAGGCTTATATTCTTGATGTCTGTGTAAATGAGCACTTAAGGATCACAACAAATCAATTGTTTTTTAGTTTGATTGACTGCACTATTTTATTTTATTTCCACTGTTTTGAATGAAAAATCCGACTTTTTTTTTTCTTCTTTTTCCGAATTTGGTTGATGAATAAGAAATTTTCTGTGAATGTTTTTGTTTTTTTTCTCTTTTTGTTTTTTGGTTTGTCTCTTTTTGACAAAATAATGAAAAATGATTTGATTTCCTGCAGTTTTTTGTTTTTAAAGAATTCCTTTTGCATTGACCGTCAGGCGACGCTGATTAGATCTGTCTGTGTGCATGTGTAAAAATATTTTACTGGTTATGTTATATTCGATTTGGTAAAAAAGAAAACGAGAAAAAAAAAAGAAAAAAAAAAAAAGAAGAAAGTTGCCATTTTTTGCCACACATTTCAGCTGTAATGTTGTGTAAGGTAGTATTCACTGGATGCTAGAACCTTCTTTTCAAAACCACTATTCTTCTAATAAATTTTGTTGTGAAAATAAAACGTGGTTTGTGTTGATTTTATTTCCATTTGTATTGGTGGACCTGGTCCCCCACTGACCTTTGACCCTTCCCATTCCAGCCTGGAGAAGAAAAAGTCCTTGACTTTTTATCCTCAGAATTCCCTGATTGCAGTGACGAGTGAAAACAATCTTGCATAAAAGGAGGCTCTAGTGCTTCTGCCCTAATGTCATGGTTGTAGTGCCTGCAATGCAATGATACGATTAGTGCCCCCCAGGTGAAATAATATGACTCCAGTGTCTCTCTGATGTAATGGCTCGGCTCTAGTGCCTCGGATGTAAGGCACTAGAGCCGAGTCATTACATGTTGTTACTCCAGTTCCTGTAACAACTTCCTGTGACGTGAGTCTAGTGTCTCTGTGATGTCATGAAAGGCTTTGGTGTCTCTGTGATGTCATAACGTTGCTCTAGTGCCTCTGTGATGTAATGACGTGGCTTTAGTGTCTGATGTAATGACGTGGCTTTACTGGGCTCTGTGATGTAATGACGTGGCTTTGTGTCTCTGTGATGTAATGACGTGGCTTTAGTGTCTCTGTGATGTAATGATGTGGCTTTAGTGTCTCTGTGATGTCATGAGGTGGCTTTAGTGTCTCTGTGATGTCATGACGTAGCTTTAGTGTCTCTGTGATGTAATGACGTGGCTTTAGTGTCTTTGTGATGCAATGATGTGGCTTTAGTGTCTCTGTAATGTCATGATGTGGCTTTAGTGTCTCTGTAATGTCATGATGTGGCTTTAGTGTCTCTGTGATCTCATGACGTAGCTTTAGTGTCTCTGTGATGTAATGACGTGGCTTTAGTGTCTTTGTGATGTAATGACATGGCTTTAGTGTCTCTGTGATGTCATGATGTGGCTTTAGTGTCTCTGTGATGCAATGATGTGGCTTTAGTGTCTCTGTAATGTCATGATGTGGCTTTAGTGTCTCTGTAATGTCATGATGTGGCTTTACTGTCTGTGATGTCATGACGTGGCTTTGGTGTCTTTGTGATGTCATGACGTGGCTTTAGTGTCTCTGTGATGTCATGACGTGGCTTTGGTGTCTCTGTGATGTCATGACGTGGCTTTACTGTCTCTGTGATGTCATGACGTGGCTTTGGTGTCTCTGTGATGTCATGACGTGTCTCTTTTTAAGACATGAGGTTAAACCAATGGCGTCTTACTTCAGTTGCTGATACTGTAAATATTGAATCATATATTCTCATATATACGTTTGTTTATATCAATTCCTCTTACACCGTAAAAACCCTCGCCACTAAATACACACATTCCTGAAAACGTACAGACGACACAGTCCAAACCAATTTCAATCTATGTTTAAAAGAGATACATCCAAATACCCGACACCTTTCCCCTGAGTATGAACAGACACACACACACACTCACACACACACACACACACACACACACACACACACACACACACACACACAGTACAGTACAGTACGGCGTCCTCCTGGAGCCTCGGGCACAGCGTGAGGAATAAATATTTGATAGGTGGATGACCTACTTCCTGTAGCCTGAAAAGTTATTTGTCTTTTTCTGCCTCCATACCAGAGGCTCAGCGATAGAGAGACACTGAGTTAGAATGAGAGAGAGAGGGAGAGAGAGAGAGAGAGAGAGAGGAATGACAAAACAGGAAGGGTAAATTTCCAATCAGAGGCTGAGACAGTGTGGTATACATCTGCTGTAATAGAGCCAAGTCATTACATCACAGAGACACTAGAGCCACGACACTACATCACAGACACTAGAGCCACGGCATTACATCACAGAGACACTAGAGCCACGACATTACATAACAGACACTAGAGCCACGACATTACATCACAGAGACACTAGAGCCACGACATTACATAACAGACACTAGAGCCACGACATTACATCACAGAGACACTAGAGCCACGACATTACATCACAGACACTAGAGCCATGTCATTACATCACAGAGACACTAGAGCCACGTCATTACATCACAGAGACACTAGAGCCACGTCATTACATCACAGAGACACTAGAGCCACGTCATTACATCACAGACACTAGAGCCACGACACTACATCACAGAGACACTAGAGCCACGACATTACATCACAGAGAAACTAGAGCCACGACACTACATCACAGAGACACTAGAGCCACGACACTACATCACAGAGACACTAGAGCCACGACACTACATCACAGAGACACTAGAGCCACGACACTACATCACAGAGACACTAGAGCCACAACATTACATCACAGACACTAGAGCCATGTCATTACATCACAGAGACACTAGAGACACTAGAGCCACGTCATTACATCACAGAGACACTAGAGCCATGTCATTACATCACAGAGACACTAGAGCCACGTCATTACATCACAGACACTAGAGCCACGACACTACATCACAGAGACACTAGAGCCACGACATTACATCACAGACACTAGAGCCATGTCATTACATCACAGAGACACTAGAGCCACGTCATTACATCACAGAGACACTAGAGCCACGTCATTACATCACAGAGACACTAGAGCCACGTCATTACATCACAGACACTAGAGCCACGACACTACATCACAGAGACACTAGAGCCACGACATTACATCACAGAGAAACTAGAGCCACGACACTACATCACAGAGACACTAGAGCCACGACACTACATCACAGAGACACTAGAGCCACGACACTACATCACAGAGACACTAGAGCCACGACACTACATCACAGAGACACTAGAGCCACAACATTACATCACAGACACTAGAGCCATGTCATTACATCACAGAGACACTAGAGCCACGTCATTACATCACAGAGACACTAGAGCCACGTCATTACATCACAGAGACACTAGAGCCACGTCATTACATCACAGACACTAGAGCCACGACACTACATCACAGAGACACTAGAGCCACGTCATTACATCACAGACACTAGAGCCACGACACTACATCACAGAGACACTAGAGCCACGTCATTACATCACAGAGACACTAGAGCCACGTCATTACATCACAGACACTAGAGCCACGACACTACATCACAGAGACACTAGAGCCACGTCATTACATCACAGAGACACTAGAGCCACGACACTACATCACAAAGACACTAGAGCCACGTCATTACATCACAGACACTAGAGCCACGACACTACATCACAGAGACACTAGAGCCACGTCATTACATCACAGACACTAGAGCCACGACACTACATCACAGAGACACTAGAGCCACGTCATTACATCACAGAGACACTAGAGCCACGTCATTACATCACAGACACTAGAGCCACGACACTACATCACAGAGACACTAGAGCCACGTCATTACATCACAGAGACACTAGAGCCACGACACTACATCACAGAGACACTAGAGCCACGACACTACATCACAAAGACACTAGAGCCACAACATTACATCACAGAGACACTAGAGCCACGACACTACATCACAGAGACACTAGAGCCACGACACTACATCACAGAGACACTAGAGCCACATCATTACATCATACAAGAACTACAACCATAATATTACATTAGATCATCGGCATAAAATCGAAATCAGGGATTTGTCACAGAAACTGAGAGAGAAAGTCATAAATCTTTTGATCTTCTGATTGTCTCAGACACAAAGCAGAAAATCTCGTTCATTGATTTTCCGACAGTATTCAGACTCCGGTCTGAGGAAATGGCCCAGAAGTGCAGAAGAAGAAAACCTCGTGTTACGGCTCTTTAATGGCGGCCGCCGTGTCCGTCAACATTTCAAGTCCAATATTCTACCAGTTCAGACCTTTTTCCTCCGGAGGCACAAACATTTCTCCCTCCTCTCTCTCTCTCTCTCTCTCTCTCTCTCTCTCTCTCTCTCTCTCTCTCTCGCTGTTTTCAAACACACCAGGACTGCTGTGAAAATGTCAGCGCCCCCATCAGAAGCCCCTCCCGCTGTGGCATGCGGTGGCTCCGGCCCAGCAAGGTTCCCCATTACTGATTAATGGATCCGCATCAGCTCCATTCAATTAAGGGCCAGCTCCAGCCCCATGCCGGCGTCTCCCTGGACCAGTCTGAGCCTCGCCGCGGAGGATGGGGGCTCCTCACAGGAGCTGATGAAGGACCATAACCTACTTTTTGAGACGACGTTCCCATGAAGAACCCTTCTGATGTTTGTCAAAGAACTGCCGCCATATTTTTGGGTTTGTAAGCTTGGACTTATCTTCTCAGGTCCCCTTCACAGCATCTCATGCCCCTTTTCCACCAAAAAAGAACCTGGTGCTAGTTCCCCGGGCTTGGTTCCACAGCTAGTTAGGAGCCAGAGCCTGACTTTAGCACCAGTTCTTTGCTTTTTTCGAATGCTTAAGCACTAGCCGGTGCCAGACAAGCACCAACTCTGTGCTGGTCTAGAGCCAACAACCGATTAACGTCAGGGTTCGGGGGCGGAGTTAATGTTACCGAAAAGACCCGCGCAAACGTTGAACCGCCATTTTTTAAACAGCCGAGCGACTTTCAGCCGATGAACCAGCAATAAAAAATTTTTTGTGTCTTGTCTGATTTAATGACGTTTTTGTTTATGATACCAAAACGTTGATTTATTTCGGCTCCGGATCTCAACGCCGGCCCGGATAGCCAGGAGCAGAACTTGGATTGAGACGACGAGCTCCTCCATCTTCGTTGTTGTGCTTGAGTATGTCCCGAGTGTTGCTGGGTAACCAGACAGTGACGTACGGACGTTATACGGCGACATTATGGCGAGGCTCTGATTCGGCTCCTCGCCCGTGGAAAAGCAAACGGGTTCTTTGGAGGTGCTTGTATATTGCTTTATATATCACAATGGAATTTATATAAATATGTGCGTCTATGATATGGCTGTTAGTTTACTGTAAATTATCTACAGTATGTATATGTATCTATACAGAATATATATATACAAATATATACATAAACACAATACATGTGTGTATATATATATATATATTTAAATATACATATATGTATATATTTGTTTGTATATATATATATATATATATATATATATATATAAATTTCAATGCTGACAACTGTTGTTAGTTGACAGAAACATTGTTTTCGTGTTTTACGGTAATTTTAGGTTTCCATCGCACGTTCCGTTACAGAAAGTACACAACATAAAACAACAGTAAATTACTGTTTTTTCGTACATACGTTCTTACAACATTATTTAACAAATATATATTTGCGACTTGAGGAATTGTTTATACTTTTTAGTTGACAGAACCATAAATACCGTACATTGTAAAGATAACGGTAATTTAAAACCAAGGTTAACATATTTAACGGTAACACTTTCTCTTTTTTACCCTCACAGACTTCTGACCTTCCATCCTGTCACCAGTAGTTGTTTTCTTTCCTGTAATCTTTTTTTTTTTTACAGTGTAGATCATGTGATTCTGTTCAACCTCTGCTTCCGCCTGAATGTGACCGAAGACAAAAAAAAAAAAAACCCTCAACCCGTGGCCTTCAGGACCCTCAGCCGAGACACGGGCCCCCTCGCTCGATTGGATTGCCATCAGCTCTTCTGCCATGTGGCCGTGAGACGAAGAATAAAGGCAGGAACTAAAAGAAAGAAAGAAGAAAAAGAAAAACGGGGGGGGGGGGGCTTCACAATCTCAACTTAATTTGACGCTGAAAGCAAACAAACGTTCAACAAGGTCACGCCTAATTGAAAACGCCGTTCTGTACGCGAACCGACGGCAGACGTCTTTCTCTTCTCCACCAGGAACTCCTCCCAGGTCACCTTGGCGGTTTTTTAGACTCCTGCTTCTGGCCACCGCCTGAAATATTCAGTTTGCCTCCGGCGCCCCAGAAGCTCCTCCCCCTTCTCTTTCTTTTTTTTTTTCTTCCCCCCTTCTGCCATTCAGCTCACAACTTCCTTTCCCGTCCTTCTTTTTTTTTTTTTCATGGGCCTTCTTCTTCTTCTCTGCTCTATCGCACTTCACTGGATGCAAGGGATGCAGTAGCCTCGGGGTGTGTGTGTGTGTGTGTGTGTGTGTGTGTGTGTGTGTGTGTGTGTTTTGGGCCGCTGGCTGCAGGAGGTTATGCAGTGGATCCAATGAGCACCTGGAGACCACTAAGCATGATCATATCAATAAAAGGACATCTGCTCTACGGCGGGGAAGACGTGCAGCACCGGAGGAGAGAAGGATGAAAGAGTGAATGGGGGAGGAAAAAGTGGAGGAGGAGGAGGAGGAGGAGGAGGGTGACAGAGGAGAAAGATGAACAAAGGAGAGTAAGTGAAAGAAAGGTGAGGAGGAGGAGGAGGAGGAAAAGTGATAAGAGAGTGTGGGGGATGAGTTGAAGGAGGACAAAGAAGCAGGCGAAAAAATTAAGAGGAATAAAATTTGGACACAAGGAGGAAGGGAGGGAATAAAGAAAGAAAGGAGGAGAGGAAATGACAGATAGATGAAATTGAAGAGAAAGAAACGCATTGACGTTTGTTCTTTTTTAGATTTGATAAGATGTGATCATTCATACGTTTGAATTCAATTGATTTACTTACTGGCTTATTTTTTACTGTATTCGTTTAATTTTATTCATGTTTTTATTCATTATTCTATTCACATTAATATATTTGTTCATTATTTGTTTTTTATTGTACGTTATTTTCTCACTTAATATCGCTATCCTTTCAATTTAATGTATTTTTCTATCGTTTTTGCTTCCGTTGATTTATTTCCAAATATGAATACATTATTTTTATCCTATTTGTTTTTATAATATTAATATTTATTTTTTGTATTTATTTGTATTTTTTTAAATGTCGCATTACTCAGTTGATTTTTTCTCTAAATTAAATTTTTTTTAAATTTCTTTTATAGATTCTTTCATTCTTTTTTTTTAATTTATTTATTTATTTAAATGTTATTTCTAAATCAATTAATTCAATAAATTTTCAGTTTGTTCGCTTGTACCTATTATTATAAATTTTTTAAATTATTATTATTTTAATTTATTTTTGTAATTTCGGGGGAGCGGAAATCCCTGGTTCCTGATTGGACAGTCGTCTGGTTTCTCCATCTCAGCTTGTTTCCATACAGCCCTGTCTTTAAACACGCCGCCCTCTGGTGATGTCACACATCACAACATGCTCTAATCTCTAAACACTGAACTGTAAGAGTCTTTAGTTTGTCCTCTGGCCGTCAATCACCGCACATAAAGGGTCAGAGGTCATCCGAACCGAAACCGTCTCACTGAACCGACGGCAACGTCGCCGTTCAACGAGGTAAAGGTAATTGGTTCTGCAGAGTTTCTACAGTCGTATTATAGAGCACAATACTAGTTTTTAATATGAATATTTGTTGAGGTCACAGCTAAACATTGCAGCATTGCTCCCTCCAGTGGACGTAGGCGGTATTTGCAGGCAAAAATCCCTATTTTTGGTGGTCCAAATGGAAAGTCCTCCTGGTGCCGTCCCACGAAAAAACTGTGTAGAAGAACATGAACTTTTGAGGTGTTTCTATCAAAAGTCAATTCAACGATGATGTTTGGCTTCATGGCGTTTCTGTAAAAATAACGACGTTGGAGCCTTTGATCCTAAAAGAAAATCAGGCGAGGCGAGAATTTTTTGCTATTTTTTTGTAGTTTTTTATAACAGTTTTCTCACACAGTCTCTTATTTATGTGGACGTAACTGGATTGAATAAATTAAATGTGGTATTTGTGCCGTATTTTTCTGATTTGATGAATTACCTTCTTTTTTTTTCTTTCCTAACTGGACGCCGAGATCAGAAATCCAACGTTGTTTTATTTTGCCTGCGCGATCGACCGTCCGCGATCCAGCGGCTGACACTCATATTTTTGCGGTGTGTGTTCTTGTCCTTTGTGCTCGACGGCGTGAGAAGATGTGTGTATGTGTGTGTGTGTGTGTGTATGTGTGTGTGTGTGTGTGTGTGCCATGATTTTAACCTCCGTTATAGACAGATATGGAGGAGGGGGGGATAGAGGTAAAGATGGTGATGTAGAAAAGGTTGACGGCGGGGGTGGGAGGCCGGCAGCAGAGGTGAAGGCGGGGGAGATGCCGCACCAGACGGGAAGGGTGTGTGTGTTGGGGGAGGAGGGACCCTCAAAGCCGATGGGGGTATATATTATGTTTTATGGTTACGAGGGGACGCATAAATCACTGTTTCATTAAACGGCTTCCATCTCAGGCATGCCCCCCCCCACCCCACACCCTGCCCCTTACTCCCCTTGCAGAGGGGTGGGGGACGGGGGGGGGGACGCCCCTCTTTACTCGCCGTCCGTCCTGCCTTACCTCGTCTCCGACTCCCTCATTTTTCCATCCCTCTCCCTCGGACCTGCCATCGCCCATCGACTCAGGCTGGGCGCGAGACAGCCGGGAAACAATGAGGTCAAAGGTCAGAGCAACAACGACAAGGGAAGCGGAGCGGTTGTCAAGGCTGGCGGGGGAAGAAGGCAAAGAACAACAAAGGAGGAGGAACAGCTCTTTATTTCAATAAATAGGAAAAGAGAAGCTCTGGTCGCCGCCGGACGACCGCTACATGACACTCGTGTAAAACTCCCGCCACTGATGCATGATGGGAAACATTTCTCTACAGTCTACACACGGTACAGTGACAACATCCTCTTCAGACATAGAAAAATACAAATGCATTAGAGGCTTAGAATATATATATATATATATATATACATACATACATATATATACATATATATATATATATGTGTATATATATATATGTGTGTATATATATATATATTACAATCTGTTAGGCTGTTAACATCACAGTTAGAATTATAATAATCATTTTTATGAAGCTAAAACTGGACCTTCAAACTCAAACAACACAAATACCAACATGTTAAAAATGAATATTAGGACGCTGCGTTTTTAGTTTCACATCTAAATAAATAACACGTCACCGGATATTAAAGCTACTTCTCCCGCGGGGCATTTTTTTCTACGATGCGTTCAAAGGCTCCGCTGAAAATTCGGAGACGGAGTTTTTTCTTTTTATTCAAACCAACGCCGCATGGTAATGCGATAATGCGCCTCGTTACGATCTTTAAATGACAAACACTCTCTCGTATACTTGTGAGGACTCTTACTGAGCCGCGACTCTTTTTCAACATCTTATTTTATCATTTCTAGCAGCTCGAATCAACATCTGTGTACGAAAAACGGATCAAAAGTGTAAATTTAAAGATTCCTCTCGGCTGTACGCAGTGTTTTGGCGCCTTTCGGCTCTTCGGTTTTGGTTTTCCAGCATTCAACTTTCACACTCATACGTTAAACGGCAGCGCTACTAGCTGATTAAAATGTTTCTACCTTCAGCTAGCAGTGGTTAGCAGCAATGGATGGAGTACTCAGATCTGTTACTTGTGTGAAAGTACATTTACTATACCGTAAAACCCAGACGGACCCTCACAGAGATTTAGGTACAATCAGCCATAACATTATAACCAGTGACGGGAAGAAGTGAATAAGATTGATACCATGAGGCGGGATATTGTTTCCTGTCGGAAGCAGGGAAAAAAATGGTCAAGCGTGAGGAATACGAGTGACCAAATTGTAATGTCTACAGAACTGGGTCAGAACATGGTGTTCCTAGTCGGCACTGATGAGAACCCAAGAAAAGGTGTTTTAAGGATCATCGGCCGTCATAGACAAGGAACCTACGCGCTATTAAGTAGGTGGTTTTAATGTAATGGCCGATTGGTGTATGCTTAGAATGAAGTTCTGATTAAACACGAGGGAGGAAGAAACATTAAATGATAAAAGTGGAGGTGATAAAATAATACATTTTTAAATTGGGATGATCATTTTATCGTTCGCAACCGTCAACTGATTGACATGGGAGTGATAGACAAGCCTTCAGAGTGATTGGTTGTTGTTTTTTTGGGGGCGGGATGCAACAAGAATTGCACTTTTGCGACTTTTTTTTGTCCAAAAGTTGCGAAAATTGCTCTTTTCGTGCTTTCAAATATCAAAAATGTGTGTTTTTTTTTTTATCAAAAAGTACCAAAAGTCCATTTTCTTCACCTCAAACGAACAAAAATGCGAAATAGTAAACAGAAAATACCTCTTAGATGTTGAGTTTTATAGAATCAAATAAAAATGAATCCTCCATCTTTCATTTGACAGGCATTTTTAAACTACCTCCGGTTTTCCTCGCAGTCCCGTTTCTTCCGCCCCTCGTTGTTTTTTGTACACAGATATCAGACGCGGCGTTCCCTGGATGTTCCCTCAGAGGAGCGTCGGACAGGAAGTGGGCTTTTCCCCTCGCTGGTTTTTCTACGATCAGCACATAAATTCTGCCGCACTTGCTTAGATTTTCAGACTATTCGCACCTCTGCGTTAAAACATCCATTCATCCGTTCCCCTCGGCCAACCGTCGCTTCAAACGCCACGTAAATCTTTTTCTTTTCTTTTTTTTAAACTGTCCTTCTCTTCTTTACGCCGCGCTCGTCTTTAAATCCTTTTAAATCCTTTTTAAACGACCGTTACTTTGTCATTTATCTCATATTCCTATCCTGTGTATATTAATATCATCTCTCTTCTACATTTCATCATATTTGGAGAAAAGAAAAATCCATGTAATGCCATTTTACTGTAAAAAAAAAAAAAAAACACAAAAAAATGAACTGATAAAATCTGTTTACGAGGACATTACAGTCAATTACTGTAAATTCAACCCAATACTTAAACGATGAAATGTAACGTGATGAATAGATAATGAAATCATAACCAGATTATCAGTGTAACATCGTTACACTGTAAAAAAAAATTGTAATGTCAAAGCAGTAAAAGACGGTAAAATAGAAAAAAAACGGTAAAAGATCAAGCAACAGAACGATACCATAATGTCATTAGCAAGTAATTACCGTTAAAGTCGGTCTAAATAACAGATTTTGCTGATATGTACACTAAGATTTACAGTTAAAAACAATTATTTACCTATTAAGTTGGAACATCCCTTCATTTCCACTGTAACAGAAATACGGTATATATTTGTTAAAAATACTGTTGAATTCACGGTAATGTGCTTCTAATCTAATTTTAATGAATGTCCTTGTAAAGAGTTTTGCAGTGTAATTTAGCATAATGTCTCTTACGTGGTGGAAATTTTCCCTGTTTTTACGGTAAAAGTCTGGTTACCACGTCCGCTGGTATTTTACTGTAAATCATACTTATTTTTTTACAGTGTATCTTGTGTCGTATATCTGTGTTTTGTTGCACAAGCTGCTTTAACTCAAACTTGAACTTGAACCCGAACTTGAACCGGCCTACATCCCGCCGTGAAGAAACAGCCGAGGGGGGCGTGACCTCGTTTTTCCCGTCCCTCCCCTCATCAGGAATTGCGACGGCGTGGCGTCCGGCGACCTCCAGGAGATTTTCAGAAAAGGTTCTCCTGCTGCGGGGCGAGGAGGAGGAGGAAGAGGGCGATGAAGGTGGACTTCTTGAGAGGGAAGAACCGTCTTATGTTACAAAAAACCGCGTCTTTGCGCTCGGACCGGACCGGATGTCTGTTTTTGTCGGTGATGGCGTTGCTACAGTTTGCGTTTGTGTGTGTGTGTGCGCGGCGTGGGCCACTACACACACTCCTTGCAGCCGCATTCCACCGGCTTCTCCACGTCCTGCGTCAAAGAGGTCCCGTCATCACACTCGAAGGTGAGGCGCCGGCGCCGCATCCTCAGAGGGGCGCAGCAGGAGACGGCGGCCGAGGCGGCGCTCGGCGGGATTCCCGCCTGGCAACGACCCCGACACTCCACCCAGGAGAAGGTTTTGGAGGTCTGGCAGAGGGCGGAGCCTCGCTGCAGGCGGTGGTAGTCCCTCACCAGGTCGCCGCCGCAAGGGGACTCTGTGGGCGCCAACAGGACACAGAGGTTAAAGGTCAGCGCTGCTTTGCGAGGAAGAGGTGGTTTGAAGACTTAAAGGAGCAGTTCGCCCCCAAAAAATGAAAGTTCGGTCCGGATTTTATAGAGTTTCACCACGATAGAGCAGAAATAAGATTGTCTCCGCCCACAAAATGAGTAAATAAATAAACAAATAAATAAAAGCAAAAAATCCATATAGATATTTAACTAAGACGATGTAAGTATACGTGACTGGTTATGTATTAATAATAAATATATCTATAAATAAACGTATCAATAAATAATCAAATGAATGCTCTTCTGTCACAGATAACTCCTCACACTCCTCTACAACCTCTCCACCCTGCCTCCACTCGCTTCTTCACTTCATTTAGAATATGTCTAATTTTTTTACTTAGACTTAGCAGCGCTACGTAAGAATCATGTTAAAATTCTTAATTCGTTTTTTTTGTTTGGGGTGAATTGTCCCTTTAATTTTCACGACCGGCACGATTCTGTCCGTCCTCACCGATGTCGCAGCTCTCCCCGGTGAAACCCCGCTCACAGACGCAGCGCTCGCCGTCCTCCGTCCGCTCGCACCGACCGTGCAAACACTGCACTCCCCGGCACCAGCTCACCGGCTCCCCCCTCAGGTTACACAGCGCACCGCTGTATCCCGGCTCACAGTCGCAGCGGTACGACTTCGGGTCCAACGCCACGCACGCACCCCTCAAACACCTGCATCAAAACAAATCGCACAAAAACGCAAGATCGGAAGTTTCTTCTTTATATAAAACACCTTCAATCACTTTAAAGTTCTTTAAAAATTAGTTAAACAGTTTTTCAAATCAGACTTTTTTAATCGCATGTGCAGCAATAGTCATAAACTTTTATAAATACACTTTGCTTAATGACAAATATAAACATTGAATAAAAAGGCTAAATATAAATGTCAGATATAAATCTTATAATTAGTGATAAATGTTGAAGTTGAATCCAATTTTTAAAGAAAAAATTTACAGATAAACATATTTACATATAAATGTTGAATTAAACTAATAAATATGAATACCAAAAATGTTTGTTTAATAGAAACGTTAAATTGCAATCTAAATAATAAATATAAATGATAAGTTTGAATCTAATTATTAAAAAAAAGTCACATTTAAATGTAAATGACAAATATAAATGTTAGATTTAACTAATAAATATGAATACTGGGTTTAAATATGACTATAAACATTAAATTGCAATTTAAATAATAAATATAATGTTGAATTTAAATGATAAATATGAATAATAGGTTTAAATGTAATCATTAAATACAAACATTAAAAAAAAACGGAAATTATAAATCTAAATGTTAAATTGAAATGTAATTATTAAAAAAAGTCAAATTTTAATGTAAGTGACAAATATAAATGTTAGATGTAACTAATAAATATGAATACTGTGTTTAAATATGACTATAAACATTAAATTGCAATCTAAATAATAAATGTAAATGTTAAATTTAAATCTTATTATTAAAAAAAGTCAAATTTTAATGTAAATGAAAAATACAAATGTTAGATTTATCTAATAAATATGAATAATATCTTTAAATATAATTATTGAATAAAAACATTAAGTTGCGATCTAAATAATAAAAAAATAAAAAATGTTAAATTTAAATCTTGTTGTCAAATGTAAGATATAAATTAAAGTTAAAGTGTTGAATTAAAATGTAATTGTTGAACAAAAATGTAATAATTAGATTCAAATATTGAATGTTAACTCTTAAATCTGAATCGTAAATTTGAAATCTGTACGTGTCTGATGTCATTAAATTGAAGATTTGGATTTAAATTTCCCATTTACGTTTCATATTTCATCATTTAAATAACATTTTATATTGCCAGACTCACTTGCTGCCTTCGCAAGGGTCGACCCCGGTCGCCGTGGTGACGGCATCCACTCCAGAAAGCCCTCCTTTCATTGGCTGGTCACAGTGTTGTCCCGCCCACCCTGGCTGGCAGAGACACTGGGGACCCTTAGAAAGACAACGTGTTTGCTGTTTACATGTTTATCCCTTCATCCTTCATTCATTCATACGCAGAAATAAAAACCACGATTCACACTTAAAGAGCAAACATCCCATCAAACACATTGGACCTTCTCTTCTTTGCCTTCCTTAATTCTTGGTCCCTCAAACTTCTCCCAATGAATCAACAAGTTCTCCGCGGGGTAAAGAGCTCTTGTGAAACCTGTGACAGGAAGTAGCGCTCAGGCGTCCTTCACTTGCAGGAGGGCGCTTCGAGGCAATGTTTAAGGAGACAGGATGTTCAAACCGGAACCATCAGAGGGGGCAGAACTCCTCGGGTCATACTGGGACCGGTTACCTTAGCAAATTGATACGTTACTGTTTTGGCGTATCATTACAAAGGGGTCATATTTGGGCGTTACACCGGTGCTACTGGTTTAGCTCAGTGGGTTACACCACTGACTTTGGTCTAAGAGAATGGGGGTCAAATCCCAGTCAAAAAAAGAGGGAGTGGTAGAAATCCAGTCTGGACCCTTAGGCCCTTGGGTCCTTAGTGGTACCAGCCTAGCCAGCCACATCTAGTAACGGTCCAAACCCCGGATAAAAGGGAGGGTTGTTTCAGGAAAACAGTGCCAAATCAATATACAGAACGAGACAATCTGTTGTGGCGACCCCCTAACAAGGAGAAGAGCCGAACAAAGTTGCTTTTTACCCGGTTCTTCTGGTTCACGGTTGTTTGCGCTGACAAGCTGCTGGGTTCTGGTTCCTACCTGAGCGCCGTCGGGCTGGCAGACGCCATGCAGACAGTAGAGTTTGCGGCAGGCCTGACAGCCCGGTACCACCCCGGGCTTCATGTGGCTGTGGGTGAAATCCTGGAGTTCGTGGTTGATGTACAGGTTCCTGATGCAGCCGTGGAAACTGGACATATTGAGGTTCTGAGAGGAGAGACCCAAAGAGGCGGGGATCACCTCCTCAGGCATACCTGACGAGACAACCGCCAATCGATCAGTTTCAAATGTAAAGCTCTCGGTACGTGAAGGTTTTTGGTTACCGTTCTTACCTCCTACGTACAGAGGAGCCTCGCCCCTCTCTGCCTGGTCGCGACCCTGACCGTCCAGGGTTGTCGGTTCTCCGCCGTCGACGGAGAGGTTCACCATCCGGTTAAAGGTCAACAGCTCGACAGTGTGAAACTTGCCGTCGTTCACCGTCTCCGTGCTGGAAGTTCAGATGTAAGAAAGCAAAGAATGATGGGTAATCTCACCACGTCTGGTCGTGGCGGCAGTCAGCAAAGAAGGTTGTTCCTGCTGGTGAGGCCCCATGCTACCTCTGGATATCCGGGTGCCTCACCTTATCTCTAAGGTCGACTATAGCCCCCCATCGAAGGGCCTTAGATGAGGTCTGGAACATAAATCTACTGGTGGATTGAGAGCTTTGGCCCTCGAACCACAGGACCAGGCAGAGGGGCGTTTTAAGGCAACCTTCGCCAACCTTCGCCAGTCGCAACAAACTGTTCCTCTTCTCTCTCGCTATGGGGCCAACTAGCACCAGGGAGGGCCCCCACAAGGAGATCCTTCTGAACCATAGGGCCATCCTTAACCCACTGAGTTGAGTCCTTCAGGCGAACCGTGCAGACCCGAACAGTTCCCCTCTCAACAGTCTCACGCTCTGTTGCTTGTTTTCTTGAGCTAAATCCTTTACGACATGAATTTGGCTTCTATTGACAGAATTTCACGATTTAAAAAAAAATGCGGTAACACTGTACTGGACTGTAGGATAAAGTACCCTGAAAAAAGAGATATACTTGAAATCTGCTTACGCTAACCAATTGAGAAATAATAACTATATTTTCAGCATTTACGGTAACCTGTTTTAAAAACAGCAGATATACTGTAAAGCTTCTTACAGTACATTTGAATACTAAATACGGTGTAACTGAATGATGTATTACGGTGAAGTCGTGGTATTTTGCTGTTCATTTTGACCAAATTTTGTATTATTACGGTAGAATTGGGTGTTTCCCTCATACTGTTACTGTAAAAAAAACGTATTTACTGTTTTTAGTTTGGGGTACTGTAATAGAGATAAACTGCTTTGAATATTATAATATTTTACTGTTGTCAATGTGACAGTTTTTAACTGTAATTTCAATGGACAATGTTTACAGTGTGTGTGTGTGTGTGTGTGTGTGTGTACCTGTAGATGGCGGTAGCAGGCTGGTTCCCTGGGTCATACGTGACCCTGACATGACCTTCATGGAGCTCCACCGCTATTGGCTCGTTGTCTCCGTTATACAGCAGGACGCCATTGTCCTCTGCAGTTGACACCTGGAACAAGACGCCATGAGTGTGTTTTTGTGTGTGTGTGTGTGTGTGTGTGTATGAGTGTGTGTGTGTGTGTGTGTGTGTGAAATCCTCCTCACCTGAAGCGTGATGTTGGCTTGAGGCCAGTTCTTGATGTCTTGGAGCTGAACGTAAGAATCTCTGTCGATGAAGTTGACGCTGACCAGCTTTTCACAGTTCTGACCCTCGAAGCCCGGCATACACTGACAGACCGCGGTACCGGCCGTCTCCACACATGGGGCGCCGTTCTGGCACTGAGCCAGCTGACAGGGTGACGGTGGAGGAAGGGCCACCTCGCAAAACTCCCCGCTGACAGGATAAGGTTCGAAACCAAGTCAGGATTAATTAAATGTGAAAACAAATTATGGCGATTTTTTGAAATGAAATTGATACATTGTGTAAATTTTGATAATTTGCTGATTCCATAAAATGAAAACAAAACGACAGAGAAACAAAACAACCATGATGCCGTTCCACTGGTGCATTTCATTAAAGAAATAGAGAAAGTCTGTGGGACGTGGTGAGCAGAGGAGGACAGACTTCCCCATCCTCCTCTGGATTTTTTTTATTAAATGCTAATCTTCTATTGGCCAAAACACAGGAAATAATGCCCCAAAGGATAAAGTCCTCCCTAACCAATGAAAAACCAGAATACAATATTGACTTCCTGTTTCTAATATTACCCAGTAACAGCTTGTACTATATACCAAAGAGTAAGGAACCAAAGACGGAGCCTTGCGGGACACCACAGGTCAAAGGGGCAATGCTGGAGGAGGCATTAACTGTGGCTTTTGGGAAAGTACTGTTCAGTAAGTAGGAGTTTTTTGGAATATTAACGCATGTGAGGACTTGCTAAGAAGAATTATTCAACTTTTGGCAACCAAAAAGTGAAATAATAAAAGTGTAATAACACAGTAATAGTAGCGTAATACAACAAAACACAGCTTCTTAGCATTAAGATTAAACCAAACTGGCTATGGGATAGAATCCGGGACCGGATCACCCTGGAGGGTCCATCTCAGGGGACGTTGTCTTTTAGTAAAAGACCGAAACACCAGTTGATCCAGAGGCTTACAACTGATGATGTATCCGTAAATTTAGGACATTCAAGCCACTGATACAACTCACCCCCTCCCACATTGACAAAACCCACTGCCCCATCATCTTCCTTGTTCTCCCAGAGTTCCTGGTGTTCCTAGTACCTGTATCCCTGCAGACACTGGCAGGTGTATCCGTCCAGATGGTCCACACACTGAGCTCGGTTCTGACAGTGATGGTCGATGCACTCATTGTAGTCTATGCTGCAGTCTGGCCCCACCCAGCCGGGAATACACACACACCTGGAACACACACACAGTTACAGGGTATCAACATGTCGGGATCTGAACCTCTGCTGAGCCCGGTGCTGATAACAGCTGTGTGTGGGTGTATGTGTGTGTGTGTGTGTGTCCTCACCTGGGCCCGGAAGAAGTGCTGATACAGGTGGACTGATGCTGACAGGGGTTCCTCCCCGGAGAACACACACTCTCCTTTTCCTCACATAAAAGACCTGATGATGAGAGGAGAGAGAGAAAGTATTCAAACCCCTGATCTTCACGTCCCGATGTTCCACCTTCTGCAGAAACAACTGCAACCAAACCTTCCGATAACTGGAAATCAGTCTATGACACCACTGTGCGGGAATTTTGGTTCCAGGTCGTCTTTCTGTGTAGATGATGTGTCTCACTGTGGATCTGTGGCGTCACAGAACCTCAGAAACAGCCTTGGAACCCGTCCCAGACCGGCAGATTCGAATCACCTTCTGGAATTCCCGTTGCTTTTGTCATAGTGTGCTACTGGTGGGACCTACGAGTCAAGTTCCGGATTCTGAGGACGGTCTACTGAAGTGATGATGACATTGATCGGGACTGGTAGTTATCAGTTGTGTGGTTGTAGTCCAACAGGAAACAGTCTTTAATGCAGTTTTGTAGTTTTTAGAATTTACTCCCTAAAGGGGCGGAGCCTCCTTTACCTCGACCAGGTGGTGCAAGAGAACCTTCTTGGTTCGCAGCACAGTGAAGGAGATAAAGTCGCGGCTGGTGTCTCACCTGTGTAGATTGGGGGACACAAACAGGTGTAGTTTCCCACTCCGTCCATACAGGTGGCGCCGTTCTCACACCCGTGATCCTGGCAGTCGTCCACGTTCACCTCGCAGAAGGTACCGTGGAACCCGAACGAACACGCACAGCTACAGGTAAGACAACAAGCAGAGGTAATGTATAACAGCTGCTGAATGAAGACAGACTTAAGCATGTTTATAGTTGGACACCCATGCTAATACTTACGGCTATAGACCAATGTAGCTTATTAGCTCAT
Source organism: Lophius americanus (assembly GCA_037951165.1). Taxonomy (NCBI): domain Eukaryota; kingdom Metazoa; phylum Chordata; class Actinopteri; order Lophiiformes; family Lophiidae; genus Lophius; species Lophius americanus. The sequence goes on from JBBDHG010000248.1 coordinate 85,401, forward strand.
ATCTAACATTTTATTCTTTTGAAATGTTTTGTATAAATAAAGTTTTGTTGATTGATGCACTTGAACGTAAACTATCGCATTAATATTAGTTTACTAATAACGTAAAATGTACTTGCAAATTGTACTTGAACATTTTTTTTTGCAAAAATCAAATAATTAAAATCGGTTTCTGATCTTGAACAAATAGTTGACACCTCTATTTTTTACAATCTTTACTTATGTGGGGGTTTTTTTCACCTGCCCGAGTCAAACTGCCCTACAGGGCAGAAGGTGAAAGGCAGTCTGTATGAAGTGGAGAGCAGAGGAGGACAGACTTCACAATAATAATAATAATAATAATAATAACACATTTAATTTATAACGCACTTTACATTTGGATAAACTCCAAAGTGCTACAAGGTAAAAGTACCATCTACTAGATGAATTAACTGTAGTTCAATTTTTTTTTTTCATGCAGATTTGACTTTGGCCAAAAGACAGGAAATTATGTCCTCCTTAACCAATCAAAAACCAGAATACAATATCGACTTCTCATCGGTCCAATAATACTTTAACACATTTCCTCTTCCGTTCTTTACCACTGTGAGGCGCTAGAGTCACGTACCGGTGGTAAAGGAGAGATTGATTCATTGACAACTAGTTTAAAATGTAACAAAATAAATATATTTTATCTAGGTGTTGTCAAAATAAACTTAACCTTACCAGCTTTAGCAGTTAGCTTTTTAGCAGTAAGCCCTGTAGAGCTTAAAACGGCGATAATGGATTTGGAACAGTGGGGGTTTTTTTGTGTTTAGCCGAAGGTACCTTATACACGCTTATACTTTGAAACTACAAAATGATATAACACGCAGGTGATGCAGTGTAACACGAGGAGGACAGCTCGTACTTTATTTTCTCATCAAAGCAAAACACTAACAACTCTCCTCCTTCAAAATAAGAGCACTTAATAGAAACCCGCTAAACAGTTGAGGTTTACGGCTCCCGCTCGGACCCGGAACCTCAGATGACCTGATCAGAACGCGAGCAGACGACGGCTGGGTGGGGTTCTCACCTGAACCCTCTGGTCTGTTCGTCGCTGAGGCAGACGCCTCCGTTGGTGCAGGGGTTGCTCACGCAAGCATCCACCGGAGTCTCGCAGTGTTTACCCTGAAATTAAAGGTAGACAATAAACAACACGGACCCGACACCAAACATCCAGTCGGCCTGACGGGATTAGCCGGGACAGATGTTGGGACGAACCCGCCAGCTCACTCCAAGAACATCAAAATCATGTGGGTTCATAAATGGATCGTTGAATAAGATCTCACTGGTGTGCCGACATCAACCCCTTCTAACTGGGTCACGTGACCATGCCTGCGTACCGTGAATCCGGGCCTGCAGGAGCAGGCGTAGAGTTCTGTGTGCTCGGCTTTGCAGACGCCCTGGTTCTGGCAGGGAGAGGAAACACACGGGTTGCATTTGGCCTGAATGGATGCTTCAACCGGACCTGATTCCCACGCAGACAGACAGAGGGCGTGTTAGAATAAGAGAGAGAATAATAAAAGTCCAAAAAGCCATGAAGAAGAAGAAGAAGAAGAAAAAGAGTTTAAGAACACTGATAGCTTCTGTTATCATTTGAAAGCATCGGTTGTAGTCAGTGACCCGGTTGAGTGAAATTAATTAAAAATAAGAAATAATTGAGGAAACGCCTATTTTTGTTCGACCCATAAAATTCCCTTTCAGAACTTCTTTTGTGAGTTAACTCAAGTTAGTTTCATGTTATATTTAGTCTGAAGATACGAACCGCAGAAAATAAAAGGAACCATGAGGGGGATCCGATACTTTTTCACGGCGCTGGAGGTGTCACTGTACAGCGTCGATGAGCCGTCTGAGGACCCTCGCTGTGTTGATGAAGAAGCTCAATTAATCCACGTTTAATTAAAGTTGTGAAGTCAAATGAACAGTTTTACAAAAGACGTTTGGAGAAGAAAGAAATAAAAAGCCGCTAACAACAAATGTTGCGAGGAGACGCTGGGAGGTCTGGTGCTGAAGGTTGATTAATGAGAGACAGGCGCTAATCTCAGCTGCTATAAACACGAGAACACTGCAGCAACTTGAAAATGGTTTTGAAGAAGTCTTCGTCATCATCTGTCTCTTCGTCACACACGGAACGGATCTTCTCAGGTCTCATCACAGCATCTCAACGGGGTTCAGGTCCAGACTCTGACTAGGAGACATTCAGAGGTGGACTTTCTGACTGATGGCCTGACAGTCTCCTTCAGAAAATTCTGCTAGAGATCAGAATCCATGTTTCCCTCCGTGATGGTGAGTCGTCCTGGTCCAGCAGATCATCTCCACGACATTTCACTTCCTTCTCCATGTTGGACCGTAGGTCTGACATTCTCTAGTAGAACGCTGTGTTTGGTTTACACCAGATGGAACCGGACCCCTGTCTTCAAACAGTCCACATTTCCACTCATCTGTCCAGAGAAGATTCTCCCAGATGCCTTAATGTTCTTCCGGGTCAGCAGTGGCTTACTCCTCACCACTCTAGTGGAGTCATGACCTCTGACCTTAATTGAGGTGAGAGAGGTCTGTAGGTTCTTGGATGTTTTTTTTGGATCGTCCGTGACCTGGAGGTACTTTGAACGGTGGTCCACCACTGTGGAGGTTCACAATTGTCCCAAGTCTTCTCCGATAATGTGTCTCACTGTGGTTCTGTGGAGTCCCAGAACCTAAGAACCCCTCAAAGATTGATGGATTCCAATCACCTCCTGGAATTTCTGTTGATTTCGGCATAGTGTTCTACTGGTGAGACCTATGAGCCGACTTCCTGCCTCTGAAGATGGTCCACTGAGGGGCTGTTTTTGGATAGGGCTGGTAGTGATCAGGACTGGGTCCAGTCCAGCTGGAACCAGTTCTTAATACAGTAATGGATAGAGCTTCTGAGGGGGGCGGAGCTTCAACACGCAAAACCAGCTGGTATTAAAGGACCTCTAATGATTCTATCTGTCACGTAAAACCTGTATTTCGTATTTAATCGGGTTATTTTTATGATAAAGTTAGTTGAAAGCTCCAACAAAGTTTCGTTTGAGAGTCAATTATGTCCAGAGTTCTGATACGGACAGAAACATCGGGTCAGCTTCCTGTCTGTGCCTCGCAGGAATGAAGCCACAGTTTCACAGGTTCGTGTCTGCAGAAATATTCCACCAGAATGTTTCCGAGGGTAAATCTGTCCTTCAGGTACCGACGGCGTCTCCAGGCTGTGGCAGGTGTGTAGGAGTGAAAGCAGCCGATGAAGGTCACCAGGAAGAAAAAAAGCTTCCTCGTATCTAATCTCGTCCGTCAAGAGTCTGTGGGTGTTTTTTTTTTCTTGAATGTTTTTTTCTCCTTTTTCACAAATTAAAGGACAGAATCAAATAATTCAAACAGGGTGCAGTCGTGGACGAGAGACATGAAATCACACTTTGAGGAGCTTCATAATACTTCCCGTCTGGTGATTCAAGAAGATACGATAGTTCTTCTGGTATTTGTGGAGTTAATCGTTCTGGATGGCATTACCTTTGGCCTTCAGTATTACCTTGGCCTCCTGCATTACCTGACATCCAGAATTACCCTGACCTCCAGCATAACCTTGGCCTCCATCATTACCGTGACATCAAGAATTACCTTGGCCTCCAGTATTACCGTGGCCTCCAGTATTACCTTGGCCTCCAGTTTTACCGTGGCCTCCAGTATTACCGTGGCCTCCAGTATTACCGTGGCCTCCAGTATTACCTTGGCCTCCAGTATTACCGTGACATCCAGAATTACCTTGGCCTCCAGCATTACCTTGGCCTCCAGCATAACCTTGACATCCAGAATTACCCTGACCTCCATAATTACCCTGACCTCCAGCATTACCTTTGCCTCCAGTATTACCTTGACCTCCAGAATTAACCTGACCTCCATCATTACCTTGGCCTCCAGCATTACCTTGACATCCAGTATTAACAGTATTACCTTGGCCTCCAACATTACCTTGACATCCAGTATTACCTTGGCTTCCAGCATAACCCTGACCGCCAGTATTACCCTGACCTCCAGCATTACCTTGACATCCAGAGACCACTGCGATGAGCACGTCCTTTAACTCCCATATTAAAACAGTTTTGTCTCGTGTAGCTACGTAACATTTAAAAAATAAGTCACGTTCCCTCTCAAAGTACGAAGAAAAACTGGAACGGCGCCGTCGTCCCCGACAGCAAGGGAACATCCGCCAGAAAGTCCCCAATCCCCTGCGTTGCACAAGCGATCCCCCTGATTGAAATCCTCAAATGTGAAGATATGTGCACAGTATTCCTTTGGACGGAGTCTTTCATGAACATAGATAATCGATTATAGATTACTGAGAGCAGATTATTGATTTATAGATTTCTGATTATGGATGATGTCGCTTGGATTCTAAATGATCATTATAGATTGTTGATTATAGATTTCTGGATATAGATTACTGACAATAGATGATAAACATTATTCACTATAGCGGATAATATACTATAAACTTTAGATTGTCGATTTATAGATTATTGATTATGGATGATATAGTAAGGGTTATAAATGATTGATTACTGATTATGGATTACTGGATATCCATAAATGATAGTGGATTATTGATATACATTATTATAGAGAGTTGATTACGGGTTATAAATTGCTGGTATCTACATTATTGATTAGAGATTACTGACTATAGATTACTAGTAGTAGATTATTAGCAACTTCTTTCGGCTCGTCTCCTTTTACAAATGAGTATAGATGATTGATGTATCGATTATTGATTATAGATGACTGATTTATAGATTATGGATTATATTATATATTGTTTTCCATATTAGCCTCCCCAACACGGATCTTGAATCAGTGAACAACTGGTGATGATGATGATGATGATGATGATGATGATGATGATGATGATGATGATGATGATGATGATGATGATGTTGTTTGTCAGAAAGTGTTAGAGGCGTTTTTCGGGTCATTCCAAAGAAGAAAGTTACAAACCGAGTGAAACACTGTTACTGAGGGTGGAATCAGAAAAGGAACGCGACCCCTGACCCTCCTGCTGAAGCTTCAGCGCTGTAGGCGTGGGAGAGTCTCGTTACCGTGACACTGGAACTTGTCGGCCGGTGTAGTGAGCAGAAGCTTCCCCTCCATGCCACGGGGTCCGGCACAGCGGGCGATGCCGGGCTCCTTGTAGCCGCTCTTGACCCAGTCGGACAGCCAGAGGAGACGGCAGTCGCAGTAGAGGGGGTTGGCTCCTATCGCCCTGAGGCAGACCAGAGGAGGACCAGAGTGAGCAGAGACAGAGGAGAGGGATTGTGGGTCTCTGAGTGACTCCAGTCTTAATAAAGAGGGGCTCCAGAACTTTGTGGACCGTCTGGCTGCGCTGACCTGCTGCTAACGGGATGCAGAGAAAGTCAGGAGGAATCTCAGCTAAACGGATTTCCTGCTGACGAGGTGGACACAAGTCTCCTTTTAGTTAAATAGTGGTGGTCCTGGCACCCCATGTTCTTGTAGCCCCACAGGGCGACCCGGTTGGGCCTATGATTTGGTCATGGCCCTCTCCAAATCATCAAAACACACGTAGAACAGACGGGCCAACTTGGTTCATTGTATCACGACCAGGATGGAGAATGCTCTTCCTCCTGAATCCGAGGTTCGCCTCCTGCCCTCCATCCATCTATCCTCCTCCTCCCTCCTCCCTCCCTCCTGCATCCTCCCCCTCCTTCCATCTCCCTGCAGACTCTCAGACTGACTCTCAGATCGTGTCTTCATACTGTCCAGGCAGAGACACCAACAGATCGATGGACCCACCGGAACCAATAGACCTCTGGAGCTAATTCAATCCAGCAGGTGGTCTCTAAATTCTTCTCTCTCTCTCTCTCTCTCTGACAGACGAACGAACGTAGGCACATACCCACACAAACACACCCACACACACCCACAAACACACACACACACACACACACACACACCCACACACACATCCACACACCCACACGGAGAACTCATTCTGTCGCCTTGGACTGACCCCGCTGTCCGTCACACTCGCCATTTTGTCATTATGCTTGTACGTGTGCGTGTACCACATGTATGTCTGCGCTCTTACAGGTGAGACAGGGAGGCCACGTCGCTGAAGATGCCCTGCTGCAGCTCCGAGATGTCGTTGCCATGGAGAGAGCTGGAAGAGGGAAACAGCCGGGGGTTGGATTGAAAACTCTGACACCTATCTCAGGCAGCTGAAGTCCAAAAGCAAATGATGGATGGGTTTGTGTGTGTGTGAGTGTTTGTGTTTGCGTTTGTTTCGCTGTTGTTTGCTTGACTGGACACCAACATTGTGATGGCACTAGAGGTCCTCACAAAGAGTTAAAGACAAGTATATGTGTGTGTGCGTTTGTCTCTCTATTGTTTTGAGGTCCAAAACTGTGATAGCATATGAGGTCCTCACAAAGAGTTAAAGACATGTATGTGAGTATATATGTGTGTGTGCGTTTGTCTCTCTTCTGTTTTGAGGTCCAAGCAAAGACTGATAGCATATGAGGTCCTCACAAAGAGTTAAAGACATGTATGTGTGTATATATGTGTGTGTGTGCGTTTGTCTCGCTATTGTTTTGAGGTCCAATCAATGACTGTGATAGCATATGAGGTCCTCACAAAGAGGTAAAGACATGTATGTGTGTATATGTGTGTGTTTGTGTGTGAGCTCACAGTAGTCTCAGGGAGCGCAGACCACCCAGAGCCAGAGGGGGAATACAGCGTAGAGAGTTGTAGCTGAGAATCCTGCGAGAGGAGAGAAACACATTGTCAGCTCTGAAATACCGTCGCCCATAACATTACAACCACCGATTTTGATTGACATTGATTCTCTGGTTACCCTGGTTACCAGTCAGTGAGCGGGATATATTATCTATCTATGCGTTTTCATTATAAAAGCACACTTATGTCGAACCTAACCTGTAGGTGCTCCAGATAAGGTGAACCTGCAGGAGAAGGATCAGTTACCATGGCGATGTACCAAAGTATATGTCAGATCCATCATCAGAACTAAAGCTATGTAATGACACTGTATTCAAAATATCCCTCGCTAATCAGCTGTTATCATGGCTGCAACTGTGTGTGTGTGTGTGTGTGTGTGTGAGTGCGTGCGGACTCACAGAGTGGTGAGCTGGCTCATGTTGGAGAAGGAGTCATCGGACAGGAAGCCGATTCTATTGTTGCTCAGATCTCTGCAGAGGACAAAGGTCAACTTCAGTGAGCACACACAAATACAGTCCAGTTGGAAAAACATACATAAATCGACTTGATCGACGGATTTAGTGTTATTACACAAAACAATTGCCAGTTTCAGGATAATTACTATTGGAGCAATTACAGTGGAGCTGTAACGATCTGCCGTCGCTACATGCTTTTTCAACCCTCGTCATCATCAGTTAGAGACACTACTTGTTGTCACCCACTTACTCCCTGATCTCACTTTGTCACCTCAGGGTCAATAACAATTACAGCCTTCATCCTGGCTGATTGAGGAAGGCGATGACGATAAGACGTGACCGGGCTGTTCGGGCAGCAAATACGGGCAGGTGGTTATAATGTATTGGCTGATTGGCCATCCTTGTTTGCTGTTCCGCGAAAAATACTATAGAAAATGATTCAGAGACCCCCGAAAGGTCAGGAATGTGGAATCTCGTTATGAAGAACCTGTTTTATCGATCTTGTCGTTGTTTTTTTGGTTATTTATTACAAATAGCTGATAAAAGATTGATTACGATTATATAACGGATCGAGAATAGGTGAGGAATATCTTTTATTCCACTTACATCCATCTCAAACACAGACAAAAATGACCTGATGTTAAAAATGCTGACAAAAATGGAGGTTTTTTTTAAAAAAGGATCCACGGCATTAGAGGGTCCACAGCTCCCCCTGCTGGATGTCCTCTTCACTCTCACCCCCTTGACGTTTAATCTCTCTCTCTCTCTCTCTCTCTCTCTCTCTCTCCCTGTCAGGCTTGTCCTGCTGCGTCTTCGCTTCTCGCTGGTTTAGACGGATCACCCACTAGGGTCACATACACCGATCAGCCATAACATTATAAACACCGACAGAAGAAACCAGAATGACATTGATTACCTGGTTACTATGGTTACCTGTCCCACCTGGGCGGATATATATATATCAGGCAGCAGGTACATATTTAGTCCTGTAATGCGTGAGTTCTGACCTCTAAACTAGAAGGAATGCGGCCCTTCGTCTGCTGTGCGTGGAAGTTTAATCTGATTATTTTATGATGACTCTCCACAGCCTCCAGCAGGAAACGACTCGTGATTGACAGGCCGGCCAGACGTGAGCCTTAAAGGCTTCCTCCGCGGCCGAGCCGGGAACGTTAGCCGGCCTCTCCTCCGGGATTCTCCGTTCTTTCCGCACGTCGACGCAGGATGTTCTCGCCACGGACAACGGCGGATTCATTTGAGCGAGGTGACGGCGGTCGACGGGAACTTACACCAGCTGCAGGTATTTGAGAGACGCTAAGTCCTTAGGGACACTGGTGAACTGGTTCCCGTCCAGATACCTGAGGGAGGGAGGGAGAGAGGGAGAGAGGGAGAGAGAGAGAGGGAGGGAGAGAGGGAGAGAGAAAGGGGGGGCGTAATAGAGAGGTAAAAAGGGAGGGGGAAGAGGGATAGAGAAAGAGAGAGGGGGTAGCGAGAGAGCCAAAAAGAGATAGAAAAGGAGGGGTGGGAGAAGGAAAGAGAGAGAGAGAGGGAGGGAGAGAGGGAGAGAGAAAGGGGTTGGGCATAATAGAGAGGTAAAATGGAGGGGGGAGCAGGGGAGAGAAAGTGAGAGGGGGTAGCAAGAGAGCCAAAAAGAGATAGAAAAGGAGGGGTGGGAAAGAGAGAAAGAGAGAGAGTGGGGGGGAGACGGAGAGAGAGGGATGGTGGGGAGAGAGAAGAATAAAGAGAGGAGGGAGGGAAAGAGAGAGAGATAGAGAGGAAGAAAGGGAGAGAGGGGGAGAGAGCGAGAGAGGTGGAGAGGGAGAGTCAAAAAGTGGAAGAAAGGGAGGGGTGGGAGGGAGAAAGAGAAAGAGAGAGAGTGGGGGAGAGAGACGGAGAGAGAGGGAGGGAGAGGGGAGAAAGAGGAAGAAAGGGAGGGAGGGACAGAGAGAGAGGGATAGAGAACGAGAGAGGGGGTTGAGAGAGAGACAAAAATAGGGAGAAAGGGAGGAGGAGGGAGGGAAAGAGAGAGAGGGAGAGGGAGAGAAACACATTTATTTGTTCACGTTTTTTCAGCATAACTAATGAATTATTAAGTGTTTATAACCTATAATACATATATATATACTTATACATTTTTTTGTTTGATAATTGATGTAATAAACTTGCGTTGTGAAAAGTAACTAGTATCTGAAGCTGTAAGATGAAAGTAAGTGTTTGTACTCGAGTAAATGTACTCAGTTACTTTCCCCACACCTTAAAAAAAAGAATAAATAAAGAATCCGAAATCCTTCAGCGTTTTTCTCTCTGGTTTAGTTACTTCCTTCCTTTAGTTACTTCCTTCCAAAGTAACTAAAGTCATCTAAAGTAAATG
>JBBDHG010000248.1:100000-102500 GCA_037951165.1 Lophius americanus
GGTGTTCTGGTCTGTGTGGGTTCAGGTCTCACAGTTCTTCCGTGGAGGAGGGAAGGTGTTCGGGGAAGTTGGTGAGGCGGAGGTTGGAGCAGTCCACCACGTTGGCCTCACAGCGACACTTGGCGGGACAAACGGGTTTACTGTTACACTCGTAACTCAGACGCCGGTCTTCAGTACCTGGACCCAGAAAGTGGGAGGAAAGAGCACGGGTCACACAGAAGGTTCTGAACAGATCCGTCTCTGACATCACTGGGTGGAACTCTGGACCGGGCAGAAACGGATCTCCTCGGGTCCCACTGCAGCATCTCAACAGGGTTCAGGTCCAGAATTTTTCTTTTTTTAAATTTCGTATCGTTGTGGGCAATTTACAGGAAGTTACAGCAGGCCGCCGTCGCCAGTTATTTCAAGTCCCGGGTCGAGATTGAGACGAAGGATCTGTAAGTGATGCGATCCATCCCAGACGCGTGAACAACAATCTACTTCCTGTGAGGAGGAGGGGGAGGAGACACCGAGACGTCAGAAGGACGCCGGTCGCCCTCGCTGACAGGAAGTAGTTGAGCAGCTCGCTCAACTACTTCCTGAACCAAAACCAACTGGATCGATCCCTGGCTTAAAACCACCGAACCGTTCAGAAAGGCGCTGAGGTCATCGTTCTTTCTCTCACTGAGGCAACCGACTGGAATGGTCATTCTGACGGTTCTGACCCATTACATCAGCAGAGACCCAGAACCTCAAATGTGGGCTCAGGAAGACCCGAAACCCAAGTTCTGATCTTCTTCTTACACAGAGAATATGTGAGTGTTTTTTCGTGAACTTGTCCTCACACTGCTGACAAAAGTACGTGGTCCACAAACAGTCCAGAACATTATGACTATGACATAATCACCTGGGATGTAGTACTGCTCCTTGACTGGGAGGGAAAGAAGAAAGAGGAAAGCAGGTTGGTCAGAAGATGTAAAAGCTGCAAAGAACCAAACACACACACACGCACACACACAGACACAAACACACATACCTACACGTACACAAATACACACATACAAATACACACATATACAAACACACACCTAGACACACACACACACTAACGTGCACTTATACAAATACAACCATACACACAAACAAACACACTCAAATACACATGAACACAAACACACACACACACACACACCCAAACACGCTCACACACAAAGACACTCACACAAACACACACTCTCACACAGACACACACACAAACAAAGACACATTCTCTCACACACAGACACACACACTCAAACATACAAACATTCACGCACAAACAAACACACACTCACACACAAACAAACACACACACACTCACACACACACAGACACAATCACACACACACACACACACACACAGACTGACCTGAGCAGCGAAACTTGTTGCTCTTGATCTGGGCGATGCGTTTGTTGGCGAGGCGGCGAGGGCTGGCGCAGCGAGCTCCGCTGGTCTCTATGGGGTTTGAACGCAGGAAGTCGGCCAACCACTTCACATTGCAGTCACACACGAATGGGTTCTGGGCCAGGTGGCTGATGGGAAATGACGGGGGCGGGACATCAGATTGAATTAAGAAGAAATGACCTGAGCAGACGTTAAAGGTGGCGTGTGGGCGTGTTCTTCCTCACAGCGTCTGGATGCTGTGCAGCGAGCTGAAGGTGCCTTTGGCCAGACTTTGGATCTTGTTGTCGTACAGCGACAGCAGAGCCAAGTTCTCCAGATCCTTAAAGACCGAGGCTCTGATGCAGTGGATCTTATTGGCGTTCAGCAACCTGACGGAGGCAGGAGAATAAGTAGCAGGTTCAAATGAGACGAAGTCGGTCTGGTTCAAACCCATGGATCCACAGATCAACAGATCACTAGATCCATAGATCCGTAGATCCGTAGATCCGTAGATCCATGGATCAACAAATCAACAGATCCAAAGATCCAAAGATCAACAAATCCATAGATCAACATTCCATAGATCAACAGATCCATAGATCCACAGATCAACAAATATCCGTTTTTTGGAGATATAACAGATCTAACAGAGAACTAGTTGCAGTCGCTGAAGGTTTTACAGGAAGTGAAGGACCTGGTGGGACTCTGGATGGAGACTTCGCTGGTTAGCGAGTTTATCGATGGATTTTTCGGACCACATATGCAGAGACATATCCGTTTAAGCCCAGATCATAGTTCTGCTGCGGCGCGACCGTCCATGAAGAGTCGTATCGGACCATCATGATGGTTTGTCCATCAATGTTCTTCAATTCCAGCGTTCAGCCTTACTGTCACTATACAGTCATTGACCCAAGAACTGTGACCAGTATTTTCTGGTAGTTTAACAAGAATACAGTTGATCTGCACTTTTATTTACAGTAATATACTGTAAGTACAAAATAAAGTCATAAAATGTACTTTTATTTACGGTAATATACTGTAATTATGAAATAAAGTCATATTATTTACTTTCATTTACAGTAATATACCGTAATTATG
>JBBDHG010000248.1:110000-185133 GCA_037951165.1 Lophius americanus
ATAAAGTCATAATAAAGTTGTAATAACACGAGAATAAAGACGTAGTACACTGAATAACGTAAAAAACACTTTAAATGGAAGTATTTTTCTCAGTGATCTTATTTATTCTCTTTAACTCATTCAATTAGCATTTAGAAACATGCAGACGTCCGGATTATTATGGACTCACATCTCAGTCATGGCCTCTGGCAGGTGGGCGGGGATAGCGGTGAGGCCCCTCCCTCTACAGTCCACGATGTTGTTGCTGCAGGAGCACATCGGCGGACAGGAGCCGGACGCCAGGCTGCACGGCTGGACGAAGGCGCTGACGCCGTGACCTACGAGGAAAAACATAGAAAAAGGGTTCGACTCCATCCACCCTAACCGGGTCTGAGAGCGTCCCCCCGAAGTTCTACCTGAGCAGGCGAAGTCATTCTTGCGCAGCTCGGCGAGGTTGAGGCCCTTGAGCGCCGGCGGAGAGCTGCACTGCGTGTAGAGGCCCAACGCCGTCCGCTGCCGTAACCACGGAGACAACCAGGCCAGGTGGCAGTCGCACCGCAGCGAGTTAGAGTGAAGACGACTTGGAGGAGACGAAGGAAGGGACGGGAGACAGAAGATGTTAATTAGAATATGAAGGAGGGGGAAAAAAAAAAATATTGGTGTTGCATTATGGGTAATGTAGTGCACTGACGTGGAAGACTCACAAGGTGCGGAGCTTTGGCATGTGGTTGAAGCTGGAGACCGGAATGGTGCTGATGTTGTTGTTGTTCAAGGTGCTGCCAGACACGAAGACAAAGATGTATCCTTCTTCAATTTGAAATATTCATTTTTTATTTGATTTAAATTCATTTTTAGTGAAAAGAGTAAAAAAAAAAAACAGAACTCACAGAACTTCCAGAGACCGGAGGGCCCTGAAGGCGCCTTCCTCGATGCAGCTGATGTGGTTTTTATCCAGCTGACTGCATGAAAACATCGCAGACGGAACATTTCATCGGAAAACTGTACCTCCACCGTCTCATACTCGCTGATCAGCCATAACATTATGACCACTGACAGGTGAAGCCAGAATAACATTGATTGTGAGCTCACAATGGCCACGGTCAGTGGGTTACACTGTAAAAAATGACCATAGAAATTCATGAAAAAGGTCCTGAAAAACCCAAGAAACTTGAATTTACTTTTTAGGGTAGGAATATATCGAAAACACAAAAATTTTGTGGTGAAATAATCAACTTTTGGTAGATTTAATGGGAATATAGGGGCCAGTGGTTGTAATGTTATGGCTGATTAGTGTTAGATGTTCAGTTCATGAATAAAAACAAAATTCTGCTGACTGTGTGGAAAAAATGATTTTAAACAGCTAAGTCTACAGTTGTTACACTCAGTGTGTGCGGCGGTGTGTGTGTGTGTGTGTGTGTGTGTGTGTGTTCACACACAGGTTCTTGAGGTCCGTGGCTCCTCTGAAGGCCCTCCTCGGGACGGCCTGGATGAAGTTTTCACTCAGGTCCCTGAAAAACAAGTCAACAAAGAGGGAAAGAAGCTGCTCAGTGATTCTGGATTTCACCTGTGTCTCTTCAGTTTTCGTGGCAGTACCGCCAGCAGCCATAGGGGGCAGTGTCGCTACGATACAGAGGAGGATATGATTGTGGAAAGGAGGAAAAATGAAAAAAGATGCAGCTCCTGCGTAAAAATGATGCATTTGTTGACTTCACAGACCACCGACCATCATCATCTCTTACCTAAACCATCTCCTCCTCCGACAGCTGGTCCCCAATCCCCTGCATTGTACTAGCAATCTCCAGCATTGGGATCCTTAGATCATATGTGAAGTTACATCCACAATATTTTTCAAAAATCAAAAAAACAAACAGTTGGATCCATTATTGAGAAATGATTGCACAAACAGTTTTTGGAGATAAAGAAGTTCCCCCTACTGTCAGAAATATATATGTGGCTTTTCACAAAATCCATCCAGTTTTTCCTCTCACTAAGATTAATGTGGTATAATAACTATGAAACAGTCGTTGGATATCTCGCAAACACAAAGTACCTGTGGTGGACTCGGATGCGGACGCCCTTACGATTCCATAACATGTGGAGTGTTGGTGTGTCGGTTGGTTGGCTGGTTGGTTGGCGTGTTGAGTTGGTTGGTTGGTTTGTGTGTTGAGTTGGTTGTTGTGTTGGTTGGTTGGTTGTTGTTTTAGTTGTTGTGTTAATTTGGTTTGTGTGTTGAGTTGTTTAGTTGGTATGTTGAGCTGGTTGGTTGGTTGGTGGGTTGGTTGGTTGGTTGGTAGTTGTGTTGGTTGGTTGTTGTTCTGGTTGTTGTGTTGAGTTGGTTTTTGTCTTGAGTTGGTTGGTGTGTTGAGTTGGTTGTTGTGTTGGTTGGTTGGTTGTTGTTTTAGTTGTTGTGTTAATTTGGTTTGTGTGTTGAGTTGGTTGTTGTGTTGAGTTGGTTTTTGTGTTGGTTGTTTAGTTGGTATGTTGAGTTGGTTGGTGGGTTGGTGTGTTGGTTGGTTGGTGGGTTGGTTGGTTGGTTGGTAGTTGTGTTGGTTGGTTGTTGTTCTGGTTGTTGTGTTGAGTTGGTTTGTGTGTTGGTTGGCTGGTTGGTTGTTGTGTTGATTGGTTGATTTGTGTGTTGGTTGGTTGATTGCCGAGTTGGTTGGTTGGTTTTGTGTGTTGAGTTGGTTGTTGTGTTGGTTGGTTGGTTGTTGTTTTAGTTGTTGTGTTGAGTTGGTTGTTGTGTTGGTTGGCTGGTAGGTTGTTGTGCTGATTGGTTGGTTTGTGTGTTGAGTTGGTTGTTGTGTTGGTTGGTTGTTGTTTTAGTTGTGTTAATTTGGTTTGTGTCTTGAGTTGGTTGGTGTGTCGGTTGGTTGATGTGTAGGTTGGTTTGTGTGTTGGTTGGTTGGTTTGTGTGTTGGTTGTTTAGTTGGTATGTTGAGTTGGTTGGTTGTTGTTTTAGTTGTTGTGTTGAGTTGGTTGTTGTGTTGGTTGGCTGGTAGGTTGTTGTGCTGATTGGTTGGTTTGTGTGTTGAGTTGGTTGTTGTGTTGGTTGGTTGTTGTTTTAGTTGTTGTGTTAATTTGGTTTGTGTCTTGAGTTGGTTGGTGTGTTGAGTTGGTTTTTGTGTTGGTTGTTTAGTTGGTATGTTGAGTTGGTTGGTTGGTTGGTGTGTTGGGGTGTTGGTTGGTTGGTAGTTGTGTTGAGTTGGTTGTTGTGTTGGTTGGTTGTTGTTCTGGTTGTTGTGTTGAGTTGGTTTGTGTGTTGGTTGGCTGGTTGGTTGTTGTGTTGAGTTGGTTTGTGTGTTGGTTGGCTGGTTGGTTGTTGTGTTGATTGGTTGATTTGTGTGTTGGTTGGTTGATTGCCGAGTTGGTTGGTTGGTTTTGTGTGTTGAGTTGGTTGTTATGTTGGTTGGTTGGTTGGTTGTTGTTTTAGTTGTTGTGTTGAGTTGGTTGTTGTGTTAGTTGGCTGGTAGGTTGTTGTGATAATTGGTTGGTTTGTGTGTTGGTTGGCTGATTGGTTGTTGTGTTGGTTGGTTTGTGTGTTGAGTCAGTTGGTTGGCAGATAAAGTTCCCCCTAGTGTTCGAAACATGCAACTGAACTTTCCCAAAATAATACCAGTACTTCCACTCACTAAGATCTATATAGCTATAATATCTATGAAACAGTTGTTGAGTTATCTCGCAAACACTAAGGATCTAAGGCGATCTAAGACTCCAATGGGGACGCAATGACGATTCCATAACATCCCAGACTTTTCGGGGGACGTAATGAAAGTGGACCGCCGGGCCTCGGTGGCAGGAAGCTTCGCTCCACCGAGCATCATCATAATGTAAATGCTGTAGTTGTTCCCTCAGCCCAGAGGGACAGGAACCAGAACACTCAGTCCTAGTCAGACAATGTGGGAAAAATGTATTTTTACTCACTGCCTCTCTGTTTCTTGTTGAATTTTCATAAACGGTGAAATCGGTGCGTACAGCCTGATGGGGCAACGCAGGAAGTGAAGGGAAATAAAGGACGTGTGAGAGAGAGATAAAGCACAGAAGACGTCTGCTGCCCTGGAGGACCTCAGGCTCACTCCATTAATGTCAGGGTCGGAGAAAACAACCCCCAACCCCCCCCTTAAGTGTGGAACTGAAAGAGTCTATTTTCTATATGATCGAGTCTCAGAACTCTAACCAGAGCTGAGCGATATGATGACATCACTCTGTGTTAGCCTCTTTGCTCCCAGGATGTTTCCAGAAAGATGTTAAGATTTTTACTCAGTACTTTTAAGGCCCCTTAGTGCCTCCCTCCTTCATCTCTGAACTTTGGGACCCTAGGCATCAGCTCGTACTCTAAAGGTCCTCAGACAGAAGTAGCTATCCGGTCCAGGGACTCACAGCCGATAAAGATAAACGTTCTACTCAAGGACATCGGATCGATCAAGTCACTTCTAAGGAAAAACCTTTTGCTAATTTCACCGAACCATTTTACATTTTACTAGCGGTTTGGTTGGTGTGTTGGATATGTAGGTTAATGGGTAGTAGGTTGTTGTTGAATGGTATGTTGGTTGGTTGGCTGGTTGGTTTATTGGTTGTATGGTTGGTTGGTTGATGTGATGGTTTGTTGGTTGGTTGGCCGGTTGGTTTGTTGATTGTATGGTTGGTTGGTTGATGTGATGGTTTGTTGGTTGGTTTGCTGGTTGGTTGGTTGGTTAGTAGGCCGGTTAGTTTGTTGGTTATATGGTTGGTTGGCTGGTTGGTTTGCTGGTTGTATGGTTGGTTGGTTGGTTGGATAGCTGGTAGGTTGGTTGGTTGTCCGGATAGTTTGTTGGTTGTATGGTTGGTTGGCTGGTTGGTTTGTTGGTTGTATGGTTGATTGGTTGGTTGGGTTTATGTGTTCTGGTTTTTGCTTGGTCCGTCTGTTGTTCGGTGTGTTGCATCTGTGGTTTGTTCTTTGGTCGTTCTCCCAGTTCATTGCACTGATTACACACAAAATTACTGAACTGATTTCCACAGAAAATTGTAGCAGTAGCAACAGGAGGTTGTCAGGCGTTGATGTACATCAAGTCTGTGATTCTGTTCAGCCGGATGAACCCCGCTCAGCTTCTTCTCACACATTCATCTCCTGTGGTGAAAAGGAATGTGTTCCGTTCTCCGTTAAGGGAGTTCATGTTCGTGACATCCTGCCATTCTGTTATTAAAAGATGAAATAACTTCATTCAGGTCTTCGTGATGTTGTCGCGTCTCCCATCTCTGACCACAGAGGGAAAACCACTTGAATGAACATGACTTGAACCTCGCATGAGATGGTTTCTCCATCATGTCTGCTTTCAGAGCTGCTGTATGTTTTTCTTGCATCAAATTGCTGAATCAGAACTGAAACTCTGAAAACCCGTTCTTAAAAGCTCCCAGCTGTGTTTCCGGGGGAGTCCAGGGTTCCGACCTCTGGACCACATACTGCAGAGTTAACATTTGTGAATTGATCGAAGCAAAGCTGTTGTTAAAACTCTGAAATGACCTTCAGCAGCACAGCACCACAGATCTTTAGTGTCAGGGTTTTTAGACGTTTGACGACGTCTGGAGGAGGAAGAATGAAGGAGATGGTGAAAAGAAAGCTTACCCACAGTGAAGCATGATGGTGGATCGGTAATGATATGTGAGTTGGAGTGATTGGTGTCTTGGTTGGTTGTCGTCATGGTTGGTGTGTTGGTTGAACAGGCTGTAATATCATCAGTCAGTGAGGTTGTCAGTCTGTGATGTCATAAGGCTGTGAGGTCATCAGGCTGTGAGGTCATCAGGTTGTGAGGTCATCAGGCTGTGATGTCAGGCAGCAACACAATGATCTGAGAGAGCAAGCCCACCTCTGAATGGATGAAAGATGTAGAAGGTAGGATTGAGGGATAAAAAGGGAGAAGGAAAGAAGGAGAAAGGAAAGAATGAAGGAAGAAAACAATATAAGGGATATATAAGGAAAGAAAGAAGGGAGTGAGGTAGGTAAGGAAGGAAGGAAGGAACGGTTGCTTACATGCAACTTATTGCTCGTTGAACAACTGACATTGCACTATGTAGTATTTCTACTGCACTACCACCACTGTTGTACATAAGAAGATTTAGATATTTGTGTACAAGGGTTTTTACATTTAATTTCTGAGGTGTATTTTATCATGTTTATATATTTTTTTATTTTCTGAAGGAGAGAGAGAAACGCCATTTCAATTTTCTGTACGTAATGCACGTATAGTAAAATTGACGTATAAAAGTCTTGATTCTTGATCTTGAAAGGAAAAAAAATGGAAGGAATGTAAAGGGAAGAGGTGCTGATGGAGAATGTCAGATCATCAGTCAATAAGTCAACCTCTGAATGTCTCCATGTCAAAGTCTGGACCTGAACCCCGCTGGGACGCTGTGGCTAAGCAAAGAAGAGAGGGTCAAAAATCCACCGCAGTTACCGGAGAGCTTGACCTCCGCCGTCTGAGATGCTCACAGAACGGAGGAGACCAGGAGGTGTGGAGCTTCTCCCTCATATTAGAGATACTTTCCCATCAGGTTGTCAGGGAATCTGTTGCCGTGACGCCGGGTGGCTGGATCTGATGTTTACTGGAGGGAAACACTTACTGGTCACAGCTGGACGTGTGGTGTGTGTGTGTGTGTGTGTCTGTCTGTGTGTGTGTGTGTGTGTGTGTGTGTGTGTGTGTGTGTGTGTGTGTGTGTGTGTGTGTGTGTGTGTGTGTGTGTGTGTGTGTGTGTGTGTGTGTCAGAAATTCATTCTTGTATTTGTAAAGGTGGGATTCAGAATGTGAGCTTTTAATATTCCCCATTTTACCCGTTCACTCTTAAATAATAATTGCTAATAAATTATCTGCATATGAACTGCATAAACAACAACAAATATTATGTTCTAGTTTACATTACTGAGAATAAGGGAAAATAATTCCGAGATGAAGAATCCTGAATTATGCTACACCTATTCATTAAAACACATATTAAATCGAAATGTAATTAGTATAACCACTGAAATACAATTAGCCAAAAAAAAAAGTGTAGAAGTAAGGCAGTGTCCTACACGAAGTGTCAAGAATGACTATTTTCATGTCGGTATGTTAAGGTGGAACACTCGGTGCTCACATTGTTTGTCTTTTTACCCGGTCCTCACTAGGGCTTATCTACAAGAATGTGTGTGTGCATGTGTGTGTGTGTGTGGACAGTAGTCAATCTTATAATATTTGTTCTCTCCTCTATTCTTCTTCTGATCCGTTCTGTCATCCCTTGTGGCCCTATTCCCCCCGTCCTTCCTCACCCCTCTTCATCGTCCCATTGTTTCGCTGACTCTCCTGTCGTCTTATCATCCCTCCCCGACCTCCATCCCCCGCCCCCAGCTCATAACCGAGGGTGAGAAAGGTAAACTTTCCCACTCGCTCTGTGCCCATCAACTTAAGTGTCCAACTCCGGGTCGAACAAAGGTTCGTCTCCGTCGAGAGGGACTTTATCAAGGGTTGTGACACCTCTTAAATAATAATACTTGAGATAAAATAAAATAACAAATATGATTTTTGAACATCGAAATGTGTTCCATCCCTTTGACCTTTGTGAAATGCAGAAGACAAACACTGCAAACATTCTGAGGATGTTCCAGATGTCCAAAAGATAGTTCTGAAGTCCAGAAAACATTGTAGACATCATAAAAACCTTCATGACATCCAAAACATATTCTAGACATCCGGAGATGTTCCATATGTCTAGATGACCTTCCTTAAATCCAGAATACATTCCAAACATTCAGACCATATTCCACATTTCCTAAAGATACTCCGTATGTCCAGAAGCATCCTGCACATCCAGATGACATTACCAATATCCATAAGACATTCATGATGTCAAGAACCCTGAAGACACTCAAAAGACATTCTAGACATCCAGAAGATGTTCCAGATGTCAAGAAGATACTTCTGAAGTCCAGAAGACATTGTAGACATCAAAAACATGTAGGATAAGATAGTAAAGATAAAGATATTCTAGACATCAAGAAAATGTTCCGGATCTCATGACAATCTTTCTGGAATCATGAAGACCTACTAGACATCCTAAAGACATTTTAGAAATCCAAAGATGTTCCATACGTCAAGACGACCTTTCTGTAATCCAGAAGAAATTCTAAAAATTCAGAGAATGTCCCAGATGTCCTAAAGATACTCCGGATGTACAGAATACATTGTACTTATCCAGAGGGAGTTGTAGATGCCCAAAAATCCCTAATGCCTGGCGTCACCTGGACCACTTTCTCTCACTGGCTGCTGTTGCTCTGAATCTGCCTAGATTACTCCTCAATTCACCGGGACCTAGAGTTGGGGTCCCGGACAATTTCACAGGTGAAGAGGATTATTTCTAACTTCTGATATTTTGATGATGACACACTACTGTATCTACAGATGAAGATAAGAATCTACCACGTGATGCCCAAGACAAAAACATCCAGAAACAGTTCTGGCATTCCTGGACCCGAGCTCCAGGGATGCCAGAACTGAACCGTCAGAAACAGACTGACGCAAAGGGGAAGAGTGTCTTTTGTTGCCACAAGTCAGTTTCTGGAAATCATTGACGTCACCTCCTCCATTCAGAAGAGAAAAGGACCGTCCAGATTGTTAACAGTACAGTTCTGAATGTCTGGAAGGTCTTCTAGACTTCAAGAACATCTACTGGACATCTGGAATGTCGTCTGAATGTCCAGAGAGTTGTTAGGATGTCTGGAAGGACTTCATACACTTCAGGAACATCCCTACACCTGGAATGTCTTCTGAATGTCTGGAACTTCTTCTTGAAGACTGGAATGTTTTCTGGATGTTTGGAATGTCTTTTGGATTTCAGGAACACCTTCTTGACACCTGGAACATCTGAATGACCGGACTCTCTAGACTCAAGAGAGTCTTCAAGATGTCTGGAAGGTCATCTGTCTTCAGTGACATCTCCCCTACATCCAGATCATCACCTGGATGTCTGGAACGTCTTCTGTATATCTGGAATGTCTGTAGATGTCTAGAACATCTTTTCGCTGCCTAAAAAGACTTCAGGAATACGTCTGCATCTGGAATGTCTTCTGAATATCTGGAACGTCGTTTTGATGTCTGTAAGGTCTTCTGGACTTAAGGAACATCTCCTCTACATCCAGAACGTAACGTCCTCTTGATATCTGAAAGGTTTTGTCGCCACCTTGAACATATCCTGGATATCCGTAGCTTCGTCTTGACTTCTGAAACGTCCTTTGGATGTTGGACATTTCTTCTGGACGTCCACAGTTGACTCAATTTTTTGTTTCTTGCTTTTTTGGTCGTTGAATAGATGTTGTTAAATATCACCATCTTTTTTTGACTCACTAGGGTCTTCAAAAAATGTTCAGAAGTTGACCCTGCAGACTTTTATTGTCTCAATGGACGTCTGGATGAAGTTTTGGCTCTATACATCCAGAGATGTCTCCTGCTCAGCAACCACACTCAATATTCTTTCGTCATGGTCTGCCTTCCTCAGCTGGAGACACAGCACAACCTTAACATACTGAAGAAGACTTGTAGGAGGAAGGACAGTTGGTGGCCGAGCAGTGGCGGAGTCTGGCTGTCTGAGAGACAGGGGCGGAAAATAACCAGAGGGGTCCCAGCAATGCATTTATGATGGACCAGTTAAAAACCCCGGTTAGGAATAAAACGGCTTTATTATGTGGGACAGATGTTTTACCTATTTCAGCTTCGTAATAGAAATACACAGGAACTATTAATTATTCGACCATTTAGAGGCTGGTGGAGGCCAACTCCTTCCCTAGCATGTCGGTCAGCCTGTGCGGCGCTGCATCAGGGTTTCTTTGCCGACATGACACCCCAGAGGGCTCCTTACCACGTTCGGCCCAGTGGAAAGAGACCCTCGGGGGTACTTTATGATGTTTCATACGCTAGAAGACGCCTTTGTGTTGCTTTGTAAAACATGCGGGGATATTTGAGGCCAGGGGGAGGGAAGCAAAACTAGCTATGAAGCATAATAAAATGGACTAGACCGCAAACCTCCGCCAAGAGACAGAAAAACATAAACTCTGTTGGTATCTATCAAATAATCTAAAACTACTCTACCCCGTTCTTCTGCTTCTTCATATGCCAAAAAATAACAAGGATGTAATATTCCCAAACTGTCTTCTTTTTTTTTTTTTTACTGTAGTTCATATTTTACTCACTAGGGGGGCCCTTTCTAAAAATAAAAACAACAATGTTTTTTCGCACTTCAGAGCTTAACATTCAATTTGCGGAGTTCAATCAGTGGAATTAGATGTACAACAAAGGGGATTGGGGGCTTTACCTTTGTTGTCAGGGATAATACAAATTTTTAAATGTTATGTCCACAGTTAGACAAAGAAAAATAAAACTCCGCCAAAAGTGAGTGAGATATAGAATATTAGAGTGAAATAAAACATATGAGACAAATCTACTCGAGCCTAATTTGGTATAAATCGGACGAACAGTTGGGAAAGTATGGGAATTGTTATTCCCGATATTGTGTCGGCTTTCCCTCTCACTAAGATCTTTATGGATGTCAAATTTGAAAATGATCCATGAAACGGTTTTTGAATTAAGTCCTAAAAAATGTTTTTTGCCAAAGAAAAAAAAAAAAAAAAAAAAGACGCTTTCCCTAGTGAGTAAACTATTAACCATTGGAATAAAATATAATATAACCCAGCTAGATCTCCTCCAGTCGCCTCATATGCACCAGATTAATTTAATTCTGACCGATGGTCACTCCCCCTAGTGATAAGAATATGAACTACTAAAGTAAAACACACAACATTTTGGATAGAAAAAACTCCCCTAATTGTCGGAAAGTGGAACGTACCATTCCCAAAATCATTCCAGTTTTGCTTCACACTACGATCTATTGCGACATAAAATTTTAAAAAAGACCCATGTAATGGTCTTGGAGTTATTATTATTATTATTTCCGACGCTTAAATTTTCTTAGCTAATCAGTTACGGCGCTTTGGGTACTCTCGAATGATCCAAGTTCTACTGGGTTCGTTTTATCCTGCTGTATTCCCTCTTGCGTCCGTCGCTCCACCAGTGAGGTGGGTGCTTCATTGAAAAGCCCCTCCGGTGGAGGGAGGGAGAGGGGGAGGAAACAATAAAGAGGAGGAGGCGGAGAGAAAGAGAAGCGATGAGGAGGAGGAGGAAAAGAGGGACGATAAACCCGGAGGGAGAGAGACACCGCGATGATGGATATGTGGGAGTTGAACCCGACTGTCTGCTCTCTCTCTCTCTCTCTCTCTCTCTCTCTCTCTCTCTCTCTCTCTCTCTCTCTCTCTTCAATATTTGCCAAGTCGTGTGTGTGTTTTTTTTTTCCCATCATGCTTTTCCCTCTTCTCTCGCTGCGTCTGCTTTACTTTGGACCCACATGACAGAGGAGATCGCCGTTCCCGACCTCCCACAAACCCACACACGGTGCGGGCCAAAGCCAACAGCTGAGGCGGTTCTGGTGAGAGGAGCGACGTGACTCCGGGGCGATCAAGTGTGAGGTTGTGACCACAAGCAGCAGGAAGCGTCCCGACGGCTGAGGTTTAAGAAAACTCACATTCTGGGAAAGTCCTGCTCCTGTGTGTTCTCTGGTGACGGGCCCGATCAGAACCCACTGAGGAAATACAGGAATCCATGCAAAGGCACATATATATACAGAATTTATATTCATTCTCAGACCCGAGTAGACCGTTTTGTTATAAAACAAAGAAAATGTACTTTAACAATGTGTGTAACAACAATTAAAATAAATAAACTAAAAGTTTTATCAGTTTTTTTGTCTTTAGCTAGATATGGTCCGCTGGTTCTGACTGTTTCTGGGGGCGGAGCCTCTCTGATTCCTCACCAAAAACACGACTTCACATATTTATGGACTGGTTTTGGTGAAATCAGGTCACGATGTGTGGATTTATAGGGTTTCCTAAAGCAGGGGTCCTCAAAGTGGGGTAGGCGGACCCCTGGGAGTCCGTGAGCCATAGCCGGGGGGGGTCCATGAAAAAATTTACTATAAACTATGAAATTGTGCCGTATTATTTAAAAATATCACAAATCGATCATTATAACAGTGGTGGAAGACGCAGCACTGAGAAGATGGAGGGTCATTGAACACAACACGGTCATGTCGTTGCTCTATAGCTCTTGGTCAGGTCTAACGCCAGTCTGGTACCAGTCCAACGCAAGTCTGGTACCAGTCTAACGCCAGTCTGGTACCAGTCTAACGCCAGTCTGGTACCAGTCTAACGCCAGTCTGGTACCAGTCCAACGCAAGTCTGGTACCAGTCTAACGCCAGTCTGGTACCAGTCTAACACCAGTCTGGTACCAGTCTAACGCCAGTCTGGTACCAGTCTAACGCTAGTCTGGTACCAGTCTAACACCAGTCTGGTACCAGTCTAACGCCAGTCTGGTACCAGTCTAACGCTAGTCTGGTACCAGTCTAACACCAGTCTGGTACCAGTCGAACGCCAGTCTGGTACCAGTCCAACGCCAGTCTTTTCACATCATTCCAGAAGATCGGAAACATGGACTGCACTTCGTCCTTCTGTCTCACATGTATTTGGGTCAAGAGAGTTCTGTTGCATTTCTGGATGTTGTTGATAAACGCACGGATCAGCCATAACATTACAACATGTAGAATAGTCAAAGTTGTTGTTGTTGTACTATTGATGACAACAAACTGTCACACAAACAATAGGAACTATTGCATAAGTGTAGTCGCACACACTTTCACACGCACACCAAGATAATACGGCAAGTACAAGCAACCGTCACACACACACACACACACATACACACACACGCTTTAACACACACACACACACACACACAGATAAATGACTCCTCTTCCTCTCTCTCTCTCTAAATTAGTCATGAAAAAAAGCGAGGTCACCTTCAGGTAAGCCTCCAGAGAGCCGCATTCCACCGGCCGTCGTCACCATCGCTGTTAATTAGCCGTCCCCAGACGCCAATCACCCGCACTAATTAGGAGGGTTCTGACGGGGGAACGAGTGCAGCCCCCCGAGATAGGAACAGACATTAATACACCAGTCAGCCATAAGATTACAGTCACTGACAGGTGAAGTCAAAATAACGTTTAATATCTGGTTACCATGGTAACCTGGGTTCTATGAGACAGCAAGGCAACATTTGGACCCGAATCGATGTAGGAAGCCGGGAGAATGGACCAGCTTAAGGATTTGAGAGGTTCTGTCCAGGACCAGGTCGCAGAAACACAATATTTTGAGCGACAACAGATGCCTAGAATATAACGACGATGTTTTTGTGTGTTGCTGTTTCCCACGGAGAAATCCGCCGACCACAGCAACTGAAGTTTCCACGACATGAAAAAGTGTCACGTTTAAATCTTCCAAGCCTCCAGGGCAAGTTTCTTTACAGGCTACAAAATTGGCAATTGGCGTAAAAACAATAATGACAAAATGTTAAATACCTCGGTACCACGACAGACATTAGTGTCCTAAATGCTTACAGCAGACCCGGGCTGTTAGCTAGCGGTCTGTCCTGCCGTCCACCACAGGCCGGGTCATCAGCATGAAGATCCAAACAAGTCAAGTCCATCGTGTTTATTCGGGGGGGGTGGGGGGGGGGCAGATTAGTTCATAGGGTTATGGAGAATAAAGATCCTGTCTCAGGGGAATCTTAATTTTACTTTATTGCTTTGTTTACTCCCTCAAAAGCCCAAATGTTGAAGCACATGGGAACCGTTAGCCTTCAGGGTTTTCTGTCACAATCAGCAGAGCGGGGACAAAGGACAAAGGCGGAGTGGGTCATAAATACAGCGGAGTGGGTCATAAATACAGCGGAGTGGGTCATAAATACAGCTGTGACGCAGGATGCTTCCATACAAAATTATTATCTTGACTTTTCTGGCATGTTCGGTTATTTTTCCGCTGACGAATCTACCTGGTCAAGATTTGACGGCAAAGGTTTTCCTTATGCGGAAATGACAAATGCCAAAAATGTTGTTTTGTTAAGGTGAAGAAAAAACAACTTGGTAACGATTAGAAACCAAGTAATTTGTATATTTTTAAGGGAAAAAATTTGACTTTGCTAAGATTTGGCGCCAAAGTTTTGAGCTTTGCGTAGATGACAAATCTACCTGGTTGAGTTTTGGTGCCAAAATTTTTAGTTGTTCTTATGTGGCAAAACGATTTGAATTGGAATAGGCGCAACAAAAATCTGTGGTTATATTTAGGGGACAAAACTTCATGATTAGGATTTGGCGCCAAAATGTATCGGCTACTTTCAGTTGGCAAATCTACCTTTTAACGTTTTGACACCAAAAATATTCGATTCTGATCTGATTTGATGACAAAACTACTTGGTTACACTCAAAAAAAATTGAATCGTTGCATAGTTCCGGTTTAATCACTTGCATCTACTTGATATAATTGAAATAATCCTTTATTGACACTGTATGAATTCAGATTTCATAGAACCAACATAAATCAGTTAATTGTGGAAAAAAACTCCATTCAATCAGTTGAAAAATATGGAAAAGGTTTAAATATTTCTAACTATAGAGCAACCAGGATCAAACTGGTTACAATTCATGGGATTGATTTATACATCAGTTTCAGGAAATTACATTATTTTAAAGGAGATGCGTATTCGAAACACATAAAAGGTTTATTAGAACTATTTCACATATATCGGTTTTACTTGTTTCATTCATGTTTAAATTACAAATGTGTATGACATTAACTTGAAATGATTTAGTTATGTTATTTGGTTGTGATTACAGGACAAATCTACCTTGTACGGTTTTGACACCAAACACATGCGGCTCTAATTTGATGATTTAAGTTTTGGCGCCAAAATGTCTGACTGTTTTTGGTGATGAAAAAATTGGGTTCGTTTTTTTGGCACCTCAAATATTTTTCCTACGTTCAGGTGACAAAACCACTTTTCCTACGTTTTGCGGCAGGGATCTTTGGTTGTCCTAGGTGACGAAACATTTAGGTTAGGTTTCATGACAAAACTATTGGGTCATATTTGCCCGACAAATGATCTAAATTGGGTTTTGGTGGCAATTGTTTCCTTTGCCGTTGTTATAACCTTCGTTATAATTTGCCAAAACATCATGTTTGAAGGGGGGGTCCGGCTTAAAATCAGACCCACGTGCAATGGCGAAAAAGTGCCTTGAAAACCTGAAGGCAACCTCCTCCTCCCAGATACAGACAGGAAGTAGAACTATTCTGCCCGCCTGTTTGTCAGAAGGACTGAATCCACGTTTCTTAACCACGAGGTTCACCACCAGGTCAAGGTGACTGCGTCAGTGAGACATGTATATGAAACACTCCCATAATTCTTTGGTTCCTGTAGGCTCTAGGGAGGGGTGTTGGGGTGGGGGGGGGGGGCACCAATACACACACCGATATTCAGACAGCCTCTGGGTATCATCAAAACACACAAAGGACGATTACTGGGTGTGGAGCCAAACCTCCACACGGACTGAGAGAGAGAGAGAGAGAGAGAGAGAGAGTCTACAAAGTCAGGGAAGAGAGTAAAGACTGGGGGGGGGGGGGGGGGGGGGGGCGGCTGTAATCAATCCAACAGAAGATAACCAGAGGAAGCTTCACAGCGTTGCTCAGGTGTTGGTATGAAAACCTTCAGCGACAGCTAGAAAGAAGCTGAACTTGAAATCATGTGTCCATCCAAAAAAAAAAAGAAGAAAGTCGTCGGGGGAGTTCAGAAGGTCGCAGCCAAAAGGTGTCACTGAGTCCACAGATGGTGCGTGGTCAAACCGGAGCGGATTATTACGAGTCCTAAAACACTGCGACCGTGACTCAGTGCGTGGAAACGAGTCGCTGTGATGTTCAGCGAAAATGTATTTTGCAATAATCAAGGCCTTAAATTTCAGATAATGAAATCCGAAAAAGTTTCTAAGCCCATGAGGAGACCCTGTGTATAAATGTCTCTGCTTCCCCTCTCTCTCTCTCTCTCTCTCTCTCTCTCTCGCTCAACCCAACCAGTCAAGGCAGAGCTCCGCCCACCCCGAGTCGGGACCTGCTGGAGGTTTCTGCCTGTTCAATTCAGTTTCTTGTCTCCAT
This sequence comes from Lophius americanus, assembly GCA_037951165.1. Taxonomy (NCBI): domain Eukaryota; kingdom Metazoa; phylum Chordata; class Actinopteri; order Lophiiformes; family Lophiidae; genus Lophius; species Lophius americanus. Next base: position 126,065 of record JBBDHG010000248.1, read on the forward strand.
CTTCCTCTTCTCGGGTCTGTGTTGAATAAAGAGTTGATTCTTGACCTGCTCTTTGTGGAAAAAGCATTTTGAAAACATTTATTGGGATTTGTGGCAATATAAATAAAACCGACTTGATTTAAATTGTTTCATTTGCATCATTAAAATAAAGATTTTGTTGGAGAAAAAACAAAGTGGAACAAAAGGGAAAAAAAAAAAAAAAAAAGGTCCTAGACCGGATCCAAACAGGAGCCGCCGTTTCAACCGCAGACCAAGATTCCTGGAAATCATTTCAGCACTCATTGCAAGAGCCTGCTGCGAAATAAAAACAACCTACAAACAAAACGACAGGTGAAAAAAAAATCCTCTTCTTGGAAGAGGTAAGAAACATTCAGAGGAGCAAACGCAAGAATCTGAGGAGGGAGGAGATGGAAGGGAGGAGAGGAGCGACTGAAATGCAGACTGTAAACAACCAAAGAGAGAAAACCACAAAGAAAGTGTGTGTGTGTGTGTGTGTAACTGTGTGTAAGTGTGTGTGTATGTGTGTGTGTGTGTGTGTGTGTGTGTGTGTGTGTGTGTGTGTTTGTTTCCAGGGGGACATCAGCCTTTGTGAAGTCCATCATCACAGCAGGAGGAAAACAAATTACTTCTGCTGAAAGAAGTGCTAATGGCTCTGCACAGTGTGTGCGTGTGTGTGTGTGTGTGTGTGTGTGTGTGTGTGTGTGTGTGTGTGTGTGTGTGTGTGTGTGTGTGTGTGTGTGTGCTGATTGATCGAACATGTCACGTCCATCTCCATGTTCCCTGATGGGAGACAGAGTGTGAAATTGCCACAAAAAAAAAAAAAAACGAGTCAGACAGCAAATAATCAGGACAGGCACACTCTCGCCATTTAGCTTTCTCTTTCAGACAGCTAACTGTCAGGCTCTCTGTAGGGCTAACTGTCAAGCTAACTGTCAAGCTAACTGTCAGGCTAACTGAAGAACTAACTGTCAGGCTACCTGAATGGCTTACTTTCAGGGTATTAGTAGAGGAAAGAGTCTGTGCTAACAATCATGCTAACTGTCAGACTAAAAATCATGATTATTGTAAGGCTAACTGTCAGGTTAATTGTCAGGCTAACTGTAAGGACAATGCCATGCTAATTATCAAGCTAACGGTTAGGGTAAACGCAGTGGTAATTATAAGGCTAACTGTCAAATTAACTCTCAGGTTAACTGTCAGGCTAACTGTCTGGCTGTTTGTAAAGCTAACAACCTTGATGACTGCCGGGCTGACTATAAGGCAATCTGTTGGGCTAACTGTCAGGCAAACTGCGAGGCAACTGTCAGGATACCTGTACGGGTAAATACATGCCAACTGTAAGACTAACAATCATGATTATCAAGAGGCTAACTGTCAGGTTAACTGTCAGGTTAACTGTCAGGATAACAGTCTTGATATCTGTCCGGCTATCTGTGGGGCTAACAGAAGGATAAATGCCACACTAATTATCAGGCTAATTGTCTAACTGGCTCGCTCAGGTTACCTGTCAGGCTAAATGTAAAGATAAGTGTCATCCTAATTATTAAGCTATCTGTAAGGATAGATGTAATTTTAATTAACTCAGGTTAACTGTCAGGCTAAGGATCATGAAAAAAATTAGGCTAGCTGTAAGGCTAGCCGTCAGTCTAGCTTACTGTCTGGCTAACTGTAGGGATGACTCAGGCTAACTGTCAGGCTAACAATTATGAAAATGACAATGCTAGCTGTATTGCTAGCTGTCTGTTATCAGGCTAACAGTCTGGATATTGCTGCATTCATGACGACGATTAACCGGAATCTCGATTGGAGGATTCCCAACATCCGCGAAAACAAATTGCATGACTGGAAAAAAACAATATGGCTGTCTGATGTCGAGCCACATTAATAAATAATCATGTTTAAATCGATAGAACCGGAGTCTTTGTTCTGGGCTGATATCAATTATTACAGTCGTCTCAATAAAAGCTGTAACCGTAATAAAATTTTTAAAAACTCAGGGAAGAGAAAAAGTCAGTCTCACTTCTTCCACGTCAGCCGCTAAAATCCATCAAACGCGTTCCCGTCATCAGGCGACCAATCACGGCGTGACCGAAAGGCCTGTTTGCTTTCCTTGCCTCCCTACGGTCGTGTTTGTATCCCGGCGTCGCTAAGCAGACGCAGAATCCTCCGCCGTCCGTCTCCTCAGACGCACATTCATAACGAGAGCTGGTGACAGAGTAGAGACTACGGTTCTGAACAGACGCTCGGTCTGGACCGGTTCCTTCTGGAAAGTGTCTAGAAGTAACATTCTCTGGGATCTGACGCAACATCAATAAGAACTGATTTGATTTGTGACGCCTTCGATCCGCGCGGTAACCCGGCGGCGTGCAGGTTGTCACATGACCACGCCACCGGCTCGCTGAGGGAGTTTGTGGACCAAATTGTCGCACGAAGGGACAGAATTTCTTGTCAAGGTTGGAAAACAGACCCAAAGGTTTTGAAATGCAGGTCTGTGGAGCGCGGAAACCAAACAGTAGCTTCTGGGGTCTACGGTTGAGAAGAACCCCCTACCTACAGTGAAGCATAGAGGTGGATAAGTGATGTTCTGGAAACCTGAACCCCCGTTTAGCGGGTCAGATTGATTCCATCAAGGATCAGAGAATCTAGGAAAAAAATCGGCATTGAGATCCACCAGCCGTCACCCATCCTGACGTCAGAGGGATTCTGATGGGGAAGTGGAGGCGGAGCTTATCATAGCTGTGCGTAGCGCCGTGAAATCAGACGTGGCGACGCTTGTGTTTGTCGGCGCCGTCTTTGTCACTGCACCTTTACAAAGTGGCCGAGCGTCTGAGTTACCACGGTGACACGATGTAATAATAATAATAAAAGAAATAAGTAGTCGTAAAGTAGAGAGTGCGGTTTGTGGCTAATAGGAAACTAGACTCAGAGCTAACACTCTATCCAGTCAAACGTAGCTTGCTTACCCACAAACCCCTTCCCTCTAAATAGACCAGACACACTGTCCCCGGCGTTCTCGACACCTACGAGTCCAGAAATGCAGAAAAATGATCAAGGCAGCTTGCTGCTGTCTCGTTAGCATGTTGCTAACGAATTAACCTTTTCCTGCCTCTGAACTTTCAAACAAAACTTTATTGACAAGTGTAGCTGCAGAAGCCGGACGGGTCGTATCATTGTGAGCACGCCAAATTGTGAGCTTCCGCAAAGGTTGGATTCGTACAGCGTGAGTTGAAATTAAACGGCGACGACTCTAAACTCGTGTCCGTTTAAGCCCAGCTTAACAGAGCCATGCATCCCGTGACTGTCTTCACCGCCATACAAGATATTGTGCCGTCCTATAATTCTATTATTTTAACAGACGTGTAATTGTTTTAAAATGTTTGTCTGTTTAATATTCATATTTCTTCCCTCTTATTTCTTATCTCGCCTCTCATTCACGTCATTCATACTGTTGTGATGTACCCCCCTCCTCTTCCTCAGCCACTCTTCATTAACTGCATCACCATAAGTCTCAGCACAATCATCAGCCACCACCTCCACCAACCACTAGAATCTTTTGGCGGTTTCCTTTTGGGGTCGCCACAGTGGATCCGTCCAGAGGCCAGTATCCTACAAGCTAACTGTACCAGTGATGGTATTTGTTAGCCAAAGCCCAGAAGGATCCGGATTGGAACCGAACCGAGTCCAAATCCTCCAAAGCAAGAGTGGATCGACCGAAATGTCAAGCTTACTGTAAGGATAACTCAGGTTAACGGTCAGGCTAACTGTGAGGATAGATGTCATCCTAATTATCAGGCTAACTGAAAGGATATATATGTCGTGCGAATTATCCGGCTAACTCACGCTAGTGAAACTCAGATTTCCGAGCGCAAGTGAATGCAGCACGAGAAGATGTATTCCCCACATGTAGCCATAGCCGTCTACGTGTTTCACTCCCCAAAGAAATCTCCATGCCAACCTCTTGCCACCCCGTGAGAAATATTCAGATGACCTTTGAACGACTCTGAGACTAAAATACTTCCTGGGGGAAACATCACACATCGTCTTCTGAAGGATGTTTATTCTGCCAGGTCAACACCCAAAGCCTCCGAAACATTTGGTGGAAATCCGTCCAATCCAACAAACAAACCCAAAGCGGATCGGAATCCCTAAAAACTGTACAGCAACAGCGACAGCTGATCCGCACAATGATGCCGAAATACAGAATTAACCTGACAAACGTTCCTAGTCTGCAGGTCTGCAGTCGTAACGGGTGATTTTTAAAATCAGGGAGCCTGATAAATCGGGAAGGATGTATGTTTGGAGGACTCACAGTCGGGTCAGGCCTTCGTTCTTCTGAAAAAGCAGCTCTGGAAGTTGGCCGAGTCGGTTCTTGTTGAGGCGACTGGAGGAAAGCGGGAAGAAAAAACACGTTAAATTTACTAAAAACGTTTCGGTCATTATTAGTGTCGTTTTTTCTCCATGTAGGTGTCTGTGTGTTTGGTTCTCACAGTCTCTCCAGCTCCTTCAGCTCATCAAAGACTCCCCTCTCAACGGTACTGATCTGGTTCTCCATCAGATGACTGCAACCCAAACAGGAAGGAATAAAGAGAAAACATCGAATTACTACTAGAGCATGAACGCATCTGTGAAAACTTGGTTTCCGTCGTAAGAAATCAACCAAAACAACTAAAAAGTTGTCAAAAAGCGCAAAAAATATGCTTTAAACGTAATATGACCCAAACCTAAAAAAAATCTTCATCAGCCAAAGATCCACCTTGAGCCTTAAAGCAACATTGTCGTGATCATGTGACTCCTTGTCCGAAAAAATACCCTTTCTTCAGATGCTGGAGCTCCAAAACACGCTAACTTCTTCCTCAGCTAACGGCCCAACCTCCGGTTCTGGTTCACAGTTAAACATCAGACAGTCCAAAAACAATTGCATTGCTACGTAAGAAAAATGAAGAAAACAATCCTGACTCCGCCCCTTTATTGAGACCCACGTCAAACATCTCACCATTTCTTTTTCTGTACGTGTTCAATGCTCCTACCAAATGTCGTCAAAGTCCGTCAAACAGTTTGCGTTAAAATAATGGAAAACAGTCCAGTCGGTCCTTATTGTTCCCGAAAGTGAAACCAAATTCCTGACTTCGGCAATTTATCCTGATCCTCTCCATAAATGAAGAAGCCATCTCTTGTTTTTTGTACCCAACCGCCCTACGAAGTTTCACGGAAGTACGTAAAGCATTTTCTTTGCGATCTTATTAACATTTCAGAGTGCAGAAATCTAGAAATGGTCTTAAGTGATCTCATGACCTCCTCCAACTCTGGATTTCGGAAGAAGTTCAACTGCAATCGGCGCATTTCATGGCTAAGCTTCACGCGGTAAACCGCTGGTGTAGCACGCAATCCCCGCTCCTGACAGCAAATAGCCCCCGCGGCCCCCCATCAGTCTGCTAATCTGCTCCGAGACGACCCGCGGGGATGTCGTTAGTTCCTGTCACCCTTTTCACACCTCACGTCCATCACGGACACTCAGGATGGTTCTGGTCCTCAGCTTAACACAAGAAAACACCATTAGTGTAGCATCTCCCAGAGGGCAATGTGTTTCCAGGTCAAAGGGTCACAGATTAAACCCCTCCCTTCAGTAAATATGACTGACACCGGCACAAAACAAGCAGCTCCGGGGTTCAGGTGTCACCGCCGAGGAAAATATCAGCGCCAGCGCCAAGATTCCCACAATCCTGACGGACATAAAAACTAGTAAAGAAATGTGGGAAAGAAGGTTTTCCTTTCAGGAAAGACCCTGGGAAGAAGTTCGGAACTTTTCTGTTATTTAAAGCAGACAAAATAATCTGTTAGACAACGATAAAGACAAATTAAGTTTAAGTTTCAGACGAACCGAACTCTGGATCTAGAGAGGACGTTCCGTCTTTGAGGTTTAAATGACGGAAAGATGATGAAGAGACGGATCTTCATCCAAATCAATCCAAGTCCCCGCTTGGACTTCACTTGGTCTTTCTGCTCACCGCTCCCCTTATTCCTCCATTCAGCAGGGAATAGGAGGGACGGGGCCCCCGATTAGACGATCAACCCAAAGTTTGACTTGTTATTCCGCACAAGAAAAAGCAAATGGAGCGTAAAAAACTTTCCGTAAAAGATGGAAAAACATAAAGACCCAAGACCGCTGAGGAAGTGAACCGGTGGGGGTCCGTGAAGTCTGGGCTAGAGTCCGCCATTGCCACCAGACTTTTGCACTCGATCTTTAACCAAAACTAGTGCAGCTACCAGGAGCAAACAGGAGTTCAGCTGAAGGACCCAGTTGCAAAACCCGCATTTAAATGTCTCTAAAGCTTATGGAGAAAAGGTGGAGTAAAGGTGGAGTAAAGGTGGAGGGACTTACAGGACTCGGAGGTGCTTCAGACCGGAGAAGTCCGTCTTGCTGATGACTGTCAGGTTGTTTCCGTTTAGATCTCTGGAAAATAAAACAGACGGGAGAAGATTAGAACCGAGCAAAAACCGCGGATAAACTCAAAGTCGGTGTATTGGAGAGGTAAAAATGTAACGCAAGACTACGTGAAATCTCACAGAACGCAATTCTAACCTCCAAAAAAATGGACTCTCTCCTCACCCTCAAGGAAGTTACGTTCCGAATGTCAAGAGCGCAATCGGACACATGGGACAACCTGAGGCTAGGTCCAGACTATACAATTTATTTGTCTTCAACGTCATATCAGCTGATCACAGCGCCGCAAATTCATGTCATGTCTTAGTCCGAATGCTGGCCACGCTACACATTAGACGCCGACCATTCAATGTACGTCAAGTCATGTGATGACGATGAAGAGGCGGGTCCATCGCGGCTGTATTAAGCAGGGAGTGATCCTGCCGACAACGCTACTTTACTCTTACTCTGTTGTGGTGTTCCATCGGTGAAACATTGAAAAGACAGAAGTAGTAGTAAGACTGGGAACATTCTCGAACCCACTCGCCGCCACGTTTGAGTTCACTCTGTCATTCTATTGGTCAACTTCAGGACAGTTTTGGAGCAATGTGATTAAAAAAAAACAACCCAATTCTGACATCCTAGACTTTCCTGTCTGGTATCCTGGAGAATCTCAGATGATACATAACTTTTGATGATGTCATACTTCAAGTCCCATTTATTGTACATTGTACTCCGTCACCAAGCCGGCACCAGAACCTGGAAGTCCACAACGAGTATCCTGTAAGTGCCGCCGGTTGTGGCGTCCACAGTCGGAGTGTGTCATGCGATCTCGTACTCGGACATCCACCCTATCCGGCAGAGCGTTCGAGGCGTCTTCCAGAGGGACGGCTCTGACCCCGTGACCTCATTGTCTACTTTGATGGACAGCCGCGAAGAAAGAGAGTGGATGATGTCACTCTTCCCACGAGGCTCTGCGGAAGGAGAGGTAAGCCGAACCCTTAGCTTTTACCTGTGTGTGTGTGTGTGTGTGTGTGTGTGTGTGTGTGTGTGTGTGCGCAGAGTGTCGGGTTGCTGGACTACTGTAAAGGGTGGAGCAGCAGCAGCAGACTCTGACCTTGTCCCGTCTTAGAAAGAGAGAGAGAGTGGATGTTGTGGTTTGGGTGTGCGAACTCGATCTATGCACAGAAGACGCCCGGCAGAGAGAAAACGACACATTTCTGACGGTCGGCGTTGTTTCTCTTCCTTTAGATCTTTGCTAGCGTCAAATCTGTGGTGGAAAAACTTTGTCGCTTACCTTTTTTAGCGAAAGTGAGACGACACCAACTTCGTAAAAACACTTCACACAAATCCTCCGCTGCCCACGCTTCGCATTAGCCTCAGTGTTCACAACCGATCCAAGGCAAAGAAGTCGGACCCAAATGTTTGTGTGGCGCCACCACCCCCACACTTCCGTTGAGTACGATAAGATGTCGTCGCCACACCGAGAAAATGAAATGAGTGGAAGCATAATGGTCGGATTCTGAGCCTTGGAAAAAGGGGGACAGCAACACGGTGTCACCAGGAATCTTGACCAAGTAGCCGCTCTGCTAAGTGCTTCCCTATGGATTCGCCTCTATGGCGAACCACTGGAGGCGGGGCTTAGAGCCTGAGAGGCAACCATTAAAGAAAACTCTGTTTCTCCAGAAGGTCAGGATCCAGGGTACAAGTTGATGAGGCAACACGAGCAACTTCTACTGTGGATTGAGGCACGAGGGTGGGCCGTGAAGGGGTGAAGGAACATGGGATTGGCTAGGACAGGGGGGCGGGGGGGATGAAGGGGAAACGGGTCGAGATGGGGGGTCCAGGATAATTCCCTGGATTTGCGTGAAATTACCCCGACAGTTAGACCACACGGGACAAACCAGCATCATCAGGAGACAGATGGACAGCGGGGGGGGGACGACCCGCCGTCACAAACTGTACCATCGAGCCCCGTCACTCAGAAACAGACTGATAAAATCGGGCGCTAATTTTCGAAAGGCCCCTGAAACGTTTGATTTGTGAGGAGGGTAGAGACGGAGACACAAAGGAAGGGGGGACACAACCCCCCGATGAGGCGCGGGTAATCGAGGTTTGTGCAGCATGGCGGGGTCAACGGTCAGCGTAGCGACAGACTCCCCTCGAGTAGCTACTCTCCCAAACAATGGCTCATTAAAGCAGAACGCGTCTCACACACACTGACGCACTCACACACACACACACACACACACACACACACACACACACACACACACAATCGGCGCCCCCGCGGGCGCTGAGGCAGTTGACGCACTCGGCTCCGCTCTCCGCCGTCCAATCCGACGTGGAAGAAGAGCGAGAGGAGGGGGCGATGGAAGAAGACGCCCGGTGTAGGCAGAGAGAAAATAAATCTAAACATGGAGGGAAAAGAAGGAACGATTCTGAAGAAGAACCGGGTCCAAAGGGTTGGGCGGCGAAAACAGCGTTGGAGGCCAAACCAAAAGAATGAGGTCAAGGGCGCTAGCAGCCAAATTTAGCTTCCTCGCTAAGATCATGAGCGCCAACATCCGGAGGTACCTTTGCGTTGAAGGGGCCCGATGGAGGTGGTTAGGGTTATCGGATTAGAATCCTTCCAGGACATTTCCTTTCCGAGGTTTTTCCAGTCATGTCCATCTGGGGAAGAGTCCCCAAATGGACCCCTGATCTCCGATGCTAACCCGGGTCATAGATGTTAAGTTCTTGGGTAGTGAGAGCCTCCGTCCCGATCTTCTGAACATGATATCCTCAGGAAGCCCTTGAAGGTTTTTTTTTCTCTTTGTATATGACATTGGACTCAAGAATGTGAAGGTCAAAGGTCACTGTCACCTCCCATGCCCCCCCCCCCCCACTCCTGAATGCATACTCAGAATAACTCCCTCAGGTGGTTGGGTCACATGAGAAGACCCAGCTTATTTTTCGATCTTGTCTCACCAACATGCTTGCTAAACGTTTGGACCTAGCGGGCCTTCATCAGAACACGACGTGGAGACGGGACATAAGACCCTTTTATAGGGGTCGGGGAGTTCTGTGGGTTCTAGAAGAGGTTCTATTTTGTGTTCATTGAAACGTTTTAAATAAACCCGGTAGTCACGGATATCCGCCACGTAGAAGCAAAAGCCTACAACTGGACTGACCCGGGTCAACGGACCGCTCCAAGTCACATGGACATTTCGCAACTACACTCTCGCCGGGAGATCAAAGCCACGGTACCTTCTGATCAAACCTCGGGCTCCTAGAACTCTTTTGTGACCTCAGATGTTACGGTACCACCCTATATAACCAGTCTCCACGTCGTGTTCTGACAAAAGGCCCGCTAGGTCCAAACGTTTAGCGCGCCTGTTGGTGAGACGAGATCAAAACATGAACTGATGTAAGTGAGTTCAGTCCACTTAAACTTGGATTTTGTTTGTATCCCTTTTTTGGGTTTTTTCATATTTTGACTAGAATTGAAAATGTTAAAACTCCAACTTCAGTCTTCATGGGATTTGAAAATGACTATAAAGATTATAGTTCGGATGTTGTCTCCTTCTCACTTCCTTCACCTCCTCCTGCTGTGCCTTCAACTACTCCTCCTTTCTCCTGCTCCCTCTCCTCATCCCGTCTTCTCCCAGCATGCAGCACGGCGGGTGTGACCGATGCGAGCGAGCAGGAGCTCAGGTCGAGTGAAGCTTCTTCTTTACCTCTCTCTCTCTCTCTCTCTCTCTCTCTCCCTCTCTCCCTCCCTCCTGCTGAGGAGCTGCAGGCTGAGATGATTGGAGGAGAAGGAGAGACACGGCGGTGATGAAACTGAGGAGCGGTGAGACGGAGAGAAGGACCATAATAGCGGAATGTCTCGTTTAGTCTTCATCTTCCTCTGTAACGCCAACCAAATGCATGTCCTCTCTCACCACATCCACTCTTTGGTCTTCCTCCTTCTTCACCTTGCCTGCAGCTCCATCTCCAGCATCCTTCTACCAGTAGATCCACTATCCCTCCTCTTCTTCACGGGTCAGAACCGTCTCAATCTGTCCTCTCTGACTTTGTCTCCAAGACGTCTAACCTGGACCGTCCCTCTGATGTCTCCTTTCTAATCCTGTCCTTCCTCGTCACTCCCAGAGAACATCTGAACATCTTCATCTCTGCCTCCTGTCTTCTGTCTTCTGGTCAGAACCAGAACCACCATCTCTGAACCGTCAAGTAGAACTGAGTATTTAAAATATACATAAACGTGAAAAAGTAGTGGAGTATTAGTTGGAAAAAGGATCAAAGTAAAAGTTTAAAAGTGTAAATGTAAAAAACGGTTATAAAACCAAACAAATAATAACGGTTAAATGTTAAAGTATGAAAGTAAAAAGCGGGATGAAAGATAAAAGTACAAAAGCATAAAAATAAAAGGTAGTAGTTTAGAAGTAACAAGAAGCAAAAGTTTTTTTTTTAAAAAGCAAAAACGTAAAAAATAAAGTAAACGCGAAAAGTAGTTTTGTATAAAGTAAAAAAAACGCTGAAAGTAAATGTTATAAGTATCCAAATTTAAAAAGTATACAAGCAGAAGGTAGTAGTGTAAACGTTCAAAAGCATAAAAGTAAAAAGTAGAAGTATAAAATTAAACAAGTAATAACGGTTAAATGTAAAAGTATGAAAGTAAAAAAAAGATAAAAGTTAGAAAAAAAACTTTAAGTCAAGAAGTAATGATATGAAGTATAAAAGTAGAACTTAGTTGTAAAAAAGTTGAAAAGGTATAAAAGTAATGATATGAAAAGTACAAAAGTAAAAATTAGTAGAAACTATAAAGTATTAAAGCGAAGTAAAATTTTGTCAGATTATTTGAGACGTCGGGAAAAACACAACGGGTCCAACGTAAAAACAATAAACTAAAATAAAGAGTCTGTACATAACATAAGAATCAGCCATAACATTAAGATCACACAGAGACATCACAGCGACCTCTGACCCCGACCCACTGCTAAAAGCTCCGACAGTGGACCCATCGCCATCAGAACTGGACCGCGGAGCAAATGGGGAAACGTGGTCTGGTCTGACGGACCAGGTTCTCTCTTCCACATCCTGTGGACGGCCGTGTGAATCGCTGAGATGGTACCAGAACGCATTATTGGTAGAAGGTAAGCCTCCATCAGAACCTGGCAGTGTGACCCGGTTCTGTTGGAGAGCCTTGAGTCCTACCATCGGTGAAGATGTTCCTTTCCTCAACGGGTCAGAGATGTGTTGGCGACAAAAGGAAGGCCTACACAACATTAATTAGGTTCTAATGTTATGGCTGATACCAGAACATTCACCATCACGGCTCACGGCGCCCAAAAGGGGGGCTTCCGTTTTTCTGACGTTGCCATGACAATCCAAGACTGACGGAATGTTTAACTGCTGGATACACTTTGATGAACGACCCTCGTTTACTCGACTGTCTCCTAGGGGATACTGTACACACACACACACACACACACACACACACACACACATACACACACACACAAACATACACACACAAACACACACACATACACACACATACACACACACACAAACATACACACACAAACACACACACACACAAATACACACACATTCACACAAAGACACACACTCTCTTAAACACTCTCTCCTTGAAACACAAACACACGCACAAATACACAAACCCACAGACACACACACTACTAAAAACTCACTCCTTCACACACACACACTCACATACACACTTCCTCACACGCACACACACACACACACACACACACGCACACAGACACACACACATACACACACACACACACACAATCCTAAACACTCTCTCCTTCACACACAAACACACGCACAAATACATACACATACACACACACGCACTCTCACATACACACTTCCTCACACACACACACACACACACACTCTCCCATGCACACTTCCCCACACACACACACAAACACACACACACACACACTCTCACATACACACTTCCTCACACACAAACACACACACACACAAACAAATACAGATACACACACACACGCACAAATACACACACACACACACAGTGCGGTTCCGTCCAGCTGACACGGATCACTTTACATGTTAATTGGGCAGCAAGCCCTTCAACAAATAGTTCTTTAATGAGTCGCTGCAGGAACCAGCGGGTCCGAGTCCAGAGGAGGGTAAACACACGGCTCTCAGAGGAGGGGAGGACAAAGGTCAAAGGTTAAACAGCCTGTAACTGCTGACTGGGCATTCTCTTTCCCAGCTAGTGACTCTGGATCAGGTCCACAGTGGTCCTGATGGTCTACTCGGTGGTCTGACCTGGGTATGGAGGTAAAGACTGTGGTTTAAAGTCGCCCCCTCTTTGGCCCTTTTTGACCTGTGGTGTCCCCCAGGGTTCCGTCCTCGACCCCTTTCCCTTTAGCATCTACATGCTGCCACTGGGTCGTTTTACAAACGGTTATGGTCACATTTTGTTCGACCCAAACAGCTGTGCAGGACGTCGACGGGGTTTTAAAACAGATACTGCCTTCCCGTCTGGACTATTTATTATTTATTCGTTATTATTCGTACAGCAAGAAAAACCCTGGAACGTAGAAACGGTCTCTAACTCTCGGAGGGAGGTCTTACAAAGATCAGCCAGCAGGAAGGTCTGCAGCCTCAGACTCTTTTCCAGGTCATTTGTCTTTGACCGGGGGGCCAAAGGCCGCGTCCGCGATTATAAAGCTATCGGCATCTTCCACGCTACAGTACGCCGTAGAGGAGGAGGAGGAGGAGGAAGGGGGAGGAGGAGGAGGAGATAATGTATCTCTGCTGACGATCATCAATTATTCACACGCCGGCGCTCTACAACCTGAAATAAACACAAACAACCCGCGTGCGAGTTTATACGCCCACCCAGCTCTGACGGACCCCGTGTAGTCCAGACCCGTACAGAGGGGCTCAGAGTGGTTCTGTTTTCACAAACGTTCGGTCCAATCGGCCCCGGGTCTTCACTTTGTCTAGTGGGGCAGAAGAGGAATCTCTACGTCAGAGACCCGCCTCTCGGTGGGTCAGAACACGGCTTCAGAACCTCCAAAGCGCCTCTGAAGACCTGAAATCATCATATCCTCGAAAAGTGAGGGGATATTTTAGGAATCGTCATCGCCGCCGCCGTAGACCCAACAACTCAAAAACTGTATCATTGATCATATTCAAATTAAATGGTCGCATAGATCTCAGTGTGAGGAAGAGCTGGAGTTGTTTTGGGAAAGAAAGGTTGTATATCTCCAAATGATTTCTACCATAATTCTACCATGCTCTCTGTTCTGCTGCCCCTCGCCTGTGGAATGCCCTCCCCGACCATCTGAGGGCTCCACAGACGACTGACACATTTAAACAAGGACTTAAAACTTTCCTTTTTAGCAGAACCTATAACTTTTAATTAACCTTGCTGCTTTTTGGTCATGTTTTTATATAGTTATTATTATTTTTTTTATTGATGCTTTTATCTGCTTTTACTTTGTAGCACTTTGAGATTTGATCCAAATGTAAAGTGCGTTATAAATGAAATGTATTATTATTATTTATTATTATTATTTATGCTTATTTCTAGTTTATTTTCGCTGTCAGTAAATTTCACCCGTTACTATATGATTAAAAACACAAAAAGTACCAATACTTCTATCCTCGCCGCGTACTTTCGGTACGTCTCTGACATCATCATACAACGGTACCTTCGGTCTCTTCAGAACTAGATCAGTGGGGCAGCGTCAGGCGCTGGGACAAAGTTAGATCTGTATGTATGTCAGTCCGCAGTGAAGCCTGGAAACGGGGTCTTCCATCTCTGACTAGTAGTAGTATCATAAGAGTATCCTGTATTGATCAAATACACTCATACTCATCACTCCACTGGGAGATTATTTGTCGGCGTTGTTCCGAAAGGGGGTCCGCCAGCAGTGGGCGGGTCCTTCGGAGCGCCTGGGGAGCACATTGGGGTTGAGGGTCTTGCTCAGGGACCTTAGAACATGTAGACAGCTGGGCAGGAACCGCCGACCTGCCGATCTCCCGATGGCCGAGAGCAAAGTGAAGTACTACAGTGGTATAGTATAATGTAATTGTGTAAAATTATGTAGCACATTAGCATGGTGTGCTAATGTGCTACATATTATACATATTATATGTATAGTATAATATAGTATAGTAGTATACTATGATATAGTGCAGTAATATTGTATAGCAGTATAACATAGTAATATAGTGTATTTACTTTGATGTATCTGGATGTGGGCGGAGCCTCTCCTTCATTCGCTTGGTACATATTCCAGTTGGCGACACGCCACAATACCACTAGCGGCCACTAGTGGGGGCAGTGTCCCCCTAATTCAAGCAAGACACGACAAAAATATACAGTGACGTAGACTGTGTCTCCGAAAAGATGGTATTTAAAAGAGTATTTAACTTTAAAGTATTTAAATGTTGTACATTATCTGGAGGTGTCACTTTGATGTCACTGTGATGTCACTGTGATGTCACTGTGATGTCACTGTGTGTTCTGATGTCTTTCTATCAGAATCAGCGTGAACTTTTTCATTTACAGCAGTTCTACCGTGGGATCGGAAAGCATGGACTGGACTCCGGTCCCGATACAAACCCCCGTGACCTTATCACCGGTTCACCGGCGCTCCTTCCTCGCACCACTTTGGTAGGTTCCGACCAGGCAGACCCAACAAGATCAGCAGTTCTGGAGCCGGCAGCAAGAAAAATATGATCCATAAGCTGAAAACTAAGCCCACCTCTAAAATTCTCAAACAGAATGGACTAACAATTCTGGAGTGGTCTGGTCCAAGTCTGGACCAGAACCTGGTTTCATGCTTAAAAAAAACCTTAAGGGTTCACTAAAGCAGTTCTGGAAGGAAGAGTGGGTCAAAATTCTGACGCAGTGTTGACAGGTTACAAGAAGTTTGTGGTCCGATACTTTCTCACAGCCGGACGGTCACATGACCCCGGAGTCAGTGAGGTCATCGCGGCCTGACGGAACCATTCTGCACATATTTTAAGGATATAATAAATCCATTTACATAATTTTCTTCTAATCCTGGTTCTGCTTCTTCCTCCTAAACCGGATTTACAGAATTCCCCCTCCCGCCAAAATCCCCCTTTGACCCGTGGACGCGGGCTTGGTCGATGGGACTTGTCAGAACCTGGCGCCATCCTAGTGTGTGTGGACTACTCACAGCCTCTCGGTGCCTCTGGGGATGTTCTTGGGTACGGAGTGGATCCCCAGGCCGTGGCAGTCCACCGTGCTCCCCAGGCAGCTGCAGGGAGCCGGACACGCCTCCCCGCCTCCACGTCCCGCCACCAGCACCAGCACCAGCACCGCCCACGCCGCCATCCTCCTCAAGCCAGCGCCGCTTGACCCGGCTCCATCTCCACCTCTTCTCCCGGCAGGCATCCTCGCTCTCCCGCGGCAGACTGCGGCAAGCGGCCGACGGATCCGGTCCCTTCCTGGGAACCTGTTCCAAAAGTGGGCTGGAAGTGCCTCGGCGATCGGCGGGCGAAGTTCAGTCCAGACGGAGCGGCTGCCACTTGATCCCGGAGCGACCCGACAGGGAGGGAAAAACACGCAGAGCGGCTTTTATTCCCAGTGTGTGGAGCTCCCTCTCTCCTGACGGCGTACAGTGTGTTCGCCTCTCCCCTCCACTTTTCATGGAGTCATTGTGCACTGGAGAGTGAGCCACTAGAAGAAGGAGGAAAAAAAAAGGAGAGGGGGGGACTCCCTCGCTCGCTCTATCTCCTCTCTCTCTCTCTCACACTGGCACACACACACATACACACACACATACACACATACACAGCAATCATCCATCAAAAGCCTTTACAAATAACAGCATGGAGACTCCTCCCACGTCAACTACCCCCCACCTCCCACCTCCCACCCCCACCCCCCAACCCCCACCCCCAGTCACACACAGCAGCAGCACCCAGGGTGAACTCACATCTATGCAGTGACAGCAGCAGCGGCGGCGGCGGCGGCGGCTGCAGGAGGAAACGCCACCTCCAGCCTCTCTCTCTCTCTTCCCCTTTATCTCTGTATATCTCTCTCGCCCACATGTGCTCTCCTCTTCTTGGGGGGGGGGGGGAAGAAAAGAGCTCCGGGCGGCGTGGACATGATGAGATGAGGAAGGAGAGAAATCGGGATCGGGATCTCATCCGGAAGCGTCGGCGAAATGAGGAGGGCACTAAGTGTTTTGTGGAGAATTTGAGGGGGAAATGATCAGGGAGGGGAACCGCCGCGACACGCCGGGCTGCTTCCTGTCCAGTCTGACGCGTGTCCTAGTCTAGAACGCCACCAGACGCCACAGCGTTCACTTCCCTCCTGGATCCACGGGGAGGGGGGGAATCCAAAAGAAGCTCCAAAGCGGTGCTGGTTTTGTGAATATTCACACATGAAAGGAAAGAGAGTTTGTTTTCTTTCCCCGGCGTCACATTTTCCCATGATTCCCTATGATTTTGAAAGAAAAGTTTTTTAAGTCGATAATTTTGTCCCATACCAGGCGGAGAAAAGAGAGTCGTCTGCATACAGAGAGTTTCTCCATGGGAAAATATCCCATTAAGAATTCTTAGGATTCTCACTTTGAACGCGACTTCGAACAACGTGGCGCAAAAACGCGACAAAAGTTGTGAAATGACGCTGAGAGGAGAAACGAAATATGCGAAAGTAAGATTACGTGACAGGGTAAGTTTAGTCGGGGAAACTGATCCGCAGGTGGAGAAAAAGAGTCGCATTCATACGACAATTCATGATCTTGTTTGGCCCAAGATCGCAAATCACGACAACGTGAATTACTTACAACAAAAAAATTGCTATAAAACAAAAAAAGAGAAAATAAGAAAGTTTGTTTCTGAGGACACAGATGTCACGGAAGAAACTCAGAAGAACCCGTTCCCCTGCATCATACTTTGCCATGATTATTTCTTATTTCCAATGACTGACGAGACAAACCGGAGCCACATGTGAGAAGCGAGATAAGGTCAGAGATACTGACTCATCTGAGACGGAGAAAAGAGAGTCGTCTGCATACAAAGAGTGTCAACACGGGAAGTTTCCTATTAATATTCTTCACGATTGTCCTTGTTTTTATGAATTCACAGGAAAATTTCAAAAGGAGCTCTTGAGACAAATTAGAGATCCATATGAGGTGGAGAGCAGGTAGTCGTCTGCGTACGAAGAACGTTTACATTGGAACGTTTCCATGCTTTCATAATCCAACATCCTGGAACCATTTTGCGTCCGGCTAATGAGGCACATCGGAGGAAATCTGATGTCTTCGACAGGAAGTAGTTTGCAGATTTTTCCGCAAAAATGAAATTAATTGTATTTCTATAAAACGTAGTCCGCAAAAACTAACTTGTAATTTAAACCCCCTGATGTTTTTTTTTTTACTGGATAGCTACAGGATACAGAGGGAGGACGTTTAGGAGTGGTGGTGGTGGTGGTGGAGGATGACGCTACCAATCTATATAACATTCGATTATTTTAATTTTAAAAATACCAATTTCAGGCTGCAAAAAAACAAACGTACACTAATCCAAGTTCTAGTCCCAATTTATAGCGAGCTAAAAATAAAATATCAGTAATTATGACATCATCACGGCACGATTGTAGAAAATTGCGTGAAGTACCTTTAAACGGCATTCACACAGATTACGTAAACATTCAATGCAAAGCCTTAAAAAGATGCAACACCAAGGAGGAGGGGGAGGAGCTTAATCCTTGAAAGCTGAAACTGAAACGACGAATGCTTCGATTCAGGATTCCAGGATTGAGCGCTATAGAATCTCTCCGGAGAGGAGGAGCTTATCGCCGCTGTCCGTCTCCAAAAGCACACAATCCCTAACTCTGGAACATGAAAGTATAGAAATCGCAAAGGAACGAGATATAGCAGTAGCCGATTTCTAGGAAACCTTTATGCCGTACTGTAATGCGAGAAATTCTCTCTAGCCACTCGTCTCCTGAGCCTTCCACTTCAGCGTCTCTGTTCAGCCCACCGAGAATCCACCTCCACACAAGCACCCCTTTTAGCGTCCCTTCATATATACTTATCTCCAGTTTAAATTCTTTAACGGATACTCAACCACAACGGACAAGACTTTCAAGAAAGCGCCTTCGCCACACGGTGATGTCACCGGGGATCCAGAAGGTGTCGCCACCACGCCACGTGGTAACATGAATTATGGGTAGGAACCCACCTTCAGGTGTCATGTGTTGCTATGGGAAGTGGGCAAATAATTTTTTTGTAGTGCAGCCAGGCTTGTTGGATGTTTTTTTTGCTGAAATGTTTGTGTGTTTGTTCATTTGTACTGAGTTTGTGGAATCCAGCAAACTAAAAAAAAAACATGACGTCCATCCAAGACGTCCAAGTTAAGCTAAGCTAAGCTAAATCTGTTCATTCCTCATTTATAAAAAAAAAGAAATAAGACAATCAGGCCAGTAGGTGGCGGTGTGGCGTTCAAAGGGCTACCAGGAAGCAAAGTTGGTCTGTGATGTCACCATTTATCTGTTTTATTTTATATTTACTTTCTTTCAACATTTTAAAAGAAGTCGTCGTCTCCTTCGGTTTTAGGAAAATGACTGAATCTTCTTTTTCTTATTTGGGTGAACTGATCCTTTAATGGTGGAGCCGTCGATGCTCCTTCACGCTCTCCGCTAAAGAAGGACACAGGTGAAATCTGAGTCTAAATCCTGCCTGTTCTCCCAGAACCAACGGCTGCACAACAATCAGAGCGCTACCGTTTGAAACCACAGGGGGGCGGAGTCACAACTAACCAAACGCCCCCAAAACGTCTGCAGACATGAAGAAGAAGAAAAGTCCGTTGATTTCTCCGACGTTTGTCTCGATGATGTTTATCACCAAACAGACAGATGCAAATGTCCACAGCCACAACATTATAACCACTGACAGGTGAAGTCATTGAATGACATTGATTTCAGTGGGTGGGATATATTACCTGGTTACCTGTCAGTGGGTGGGATATATTCCCTGGTTACCTGTCAGTGGGTGGGATATATTACCTGGTAACCTGTCAGTGGGTGGGATATATTACCTGGTAACCTGTCAGTCGGTGGGATATATTACCTGGTTACCTGTCAGTGGGTGGGATATATTACCTGGTTACCTGTCAGTGGGTGGGATATATTACCTGGTTACCTGTCAGTGGGTGGTATGTACTACCTGGTTACCTGTCGGTGGGTTGGGTATATTACCTGGTTACCTGTCAGTGGGTGGGATATACTAATAATAATAATAATAATACCTGGTTACCTGTCAGTGGGTGGGATATATTACCTGGTTACCTGTCAGTGGGTGGGATATATTACCTGGTTACCTGTCAGTGGGTGGGATATATTACCTGGTTACCTGTCAGTGGGTGGGATATATTACCTGGTTACCTGTCAGTGGGTGGGATATATTACCTGGTAACCTGTCAGTCGGTGGGATATATTACCTGGTTACCTGTCAGTGGGTGGGATATATTACCTAGTTACCTGTCAGTGGGTGGTATGTATTACCTGGTTACCTGTCAGTGGGTGGGATATATTACCTGGTTACCTGTCAGTGGGTGGTATGGATTACCTGGTTACCTGTCGTGGGTGGGGTATATTACCTGGTTACCTGTCGGTGGGTGGGGTATATTACCTGGTTACCTGTCGGTGGGTGGGGTATATTACCTGGTTACCTGTCAGTGGGTGGGATATATTACCTGGTTACTTGTCAGTGGGTGGGATATATTACCTGGTTACCTGTCAGTGGGTGGTATGGATTACCTGGTTACCTGTCGTGGGTGGGGTATATTACCTGGTTACCTGTCGGTGGGTGGGGTATATTACCTGGTTACCTGTCGGTGGTTTGGGATTTATTCTGAAGTTGATTTTGGAAGCAGGTAAAAAATGGACAACCGTCTGACAGGATGGGCAGGTTCTCCCTTGGTGCCTCGTTCTCCTCCCAGATGAGAGCAGGTTCTGACTGAGGTCATGTGATACACTTGAAGAGGCTGGAGACGCCGTGGTGAAGGTTCCGCGGTACTGAAACTTCATCCAGCAGGACCGGTTTGGTGGTGGGTAGTGACGGTCTGAGGAGGCGGATCCTGTGTGATAGCCAACGGTACACCGACTGCTGTTTGGTACCAGGATGGAACCCTCAGACTCGCTGTCAGACCTTACACTGGTGCTGTGGACCTTGAGCTCCTCCTGGTCCGGGTCAAGGCCCGGCCTCATGTGGTCAGAGTGTGTAGACCGATTCTGGAAGAGAAGGTCTTGGTGCCGTTGACTGGGCCTCACGTTCTCTGAGGCGTTATGTATCGCTGCATCGGACGGCACCAAGTAGAACCACAGCCCCTCCAGAACCTCACTGATGTCCTGATCCAGTTCTGGGAGGAGATCCTCCAGGACACCATAGTCCATCTCATCAAGAACCGGTCCCGATGTTGGCAGGAGTGGCTTCAGGTTTAAACCCACCACAGAGACACGTCCTGAGTCGGATCAGAACCTCTGATTTGAGTTTTCAACTTTGATTTCAGGTCTGAATTGATATTTTTTTCATTCATTTTTTCGCAGCGACATCATCAGATTCAATATCGTTCAGCACAAAAACAACAACAAACAAACAAACAAAACAAAAGATACTTTATTATATTTTATTTTATTTTATGTGACGGCGTCGTTATAATCATGACGTGATTATTGGACAGTTTAGTAGTTTGATGAATGTTCAGCGGCGATGAAGATGAGAGGAAATAACGAGCGGAAGAAACATAAATATTTAATATATAATATATAAATATTTATATTGTACATCAATTATTAAATATACAAATCTACCTTAAATTATATATACCGTATTCAAATACTCAGAAACTCATTCCGGTCAATTAAGAGCAATTATTTCATTAGAATTCATCAAACAATTATAAATAATCGATTAAGATGACGTGAAAAAAAAACGCAAACGTTTATCGGACAAAGCATGTCAACTTACAACAATCGGCCATATCATTATAACCACCTGCCTGATATTGTTTTCGCCACTGTATAAGATCTGTGATGTCACAGTGATGTCACTGTGTGCTCTGACCCTTTTCTATCAGAACCAGCGTCCCAGAACTTACACTGGTGCCGTGGACCCTGGGTTCCTCCTGGTCCAGGAGGCAATTCCTGGAGGATGAAGATCCGGGGACTGGTCCTCACGTACTCCAGGTCAACCTCCACCGTAACAGAACAATAGCGATGTAAGAACACACTCTTGATTATTTAAATATTGGATAAAGTGTGACGTATTAATGTTCAGCGTCTCTTTCTCTTTTTATTGGTTGATGAACTCAAAACTCGGAAGTCCTTCTTATGTGGCGGCGCCCTCTAGTGGTCAAACACGAGCATCACTTTGAGACAGGAAACCGATTCCTCCTACTGGATTCCCAGCATGCAGCGCTGCTGCGCTTTAAAGAGGAATACGCTAAAAACACGTTCTAAAAGATTGGAAAGTAAATATAATTAACGACCGTTAATCTACTTATGACTGATTCTAAAGCTCGGAGTGAAATGTGTAAAAAAAAAAAAAAAAAAGCCTTCGTGTTTTTTGCGTCACCTGTTTAGAATATTCCGCAGAATTACCTCAAACGGAAAAAAAGGGAATATTTGATATTAAACCTGCTTGAAAATAAACCACTGACTGATATATTATACATATATTTGCAACCAAAGTGAAGAATAAGGATGAATCTATCTACCATTAGTCAAGTTTTATTCGTATCGGTGGTCGCGATGTTCTCTGACGTCACGCTATCACAATATAAAAAATAAAATACGGTAAAACTAGTAGAAACATTCCCTCAGGCTGCAGAGTTCTTTAAGCCCCCTTCTTGAAATAAACCCCCCCAGTCTGAGGATGTTGTCGTTATGACAACATCGTTTGAAATATCAAAATTTTGAAATTTTTAATTTTATTATTATTCAAAAAACGCCTTTTGTTTTTTAATTATTTTTTTTAAAATAGTTTCTTTCTTAGGTAGTAAAGATATAAAGTTATTTACAAAACCGTTCTGTACACGTCGTTTAGTCCTGAATTGTTTTCTGCAATTTTAACTGTTTGTACTTTTTAAAACGATCGGCGTGATAATAATCGTATCGTGATCGCAATATTGTCCACTATCATCACGACGTGAACTTTTCAACAAATGGAGCCGCCTTAATTTTAAGGCATCGTGGAATCTTTTGTAATTAGAGTCCATTAATAATTGTAAATGTTTCAATTGATTTTGGGTTGGAGTTCTGCTGCAACCTGTGATTGTTTGTTGTTCTCACCTTGTGTCAGAAACTGTTTGCGCGGCGGCCATTTTGGGGCCTGGTTTCTCTTTTAAAAGAGATTTTAATCTCAGTGGGACTAACTTTTTTAAAATAAAGGATGAATTAAGAATTTTTTTTAAAAAAGTACAAATGACTCAAACCCCCAGTTTATAGGTTTACTGTAAAAAAAAAATAATATATATATATATATTATTTACCAGCTTTAAATCACCCAAAAATAGTTTTAATCTGTTAATGTAACATGACATTTTTTTTTAATAAAAGGGAACTTCTTTCAGTACAGCTTCGGCCTCCTCAAAGATGGCGAGATTGTTTTCGTCATAGATACCGAGTAACTCCAGATCATGACTGATCCACCACCACGCTTCACTGTAGGTAGGGTGTCTTTTCGGCACCGGCTTCCTTCTTAAAAAAATACATATATAAAAAATATAATACATGTAATGTATACTTGTTGAAAATAACAAAAAGGAGAAACCCAAACGTGGAGAAGTTCTGTAGGAAACATAAAAGGTTTTATTCCACAGCGATCTGCCGAGGAATGAAATGTACAGCGTTACGTTATTTTACACAGAGATACAAAAACACACAGAGTTTAAACGACAGGAAAGAGTTTTAGGAGGATCGTTAAAAACCGGACTTGTTCCTCCGGGACCCTCGGAGAAACAATGTGCAAATGACCAGAACGTTCTAAACTCGGGTCCGTTTGTCTCGGTATCAGCAACTGAACATTTCACGTTTATGTAACAGCCAGAATCTACGGGAGCGTTTTTCTCTCTGAGTGTTTCACATCAGGCAGAAACGAAACGATCCTGTCTGGGTCAAAGAATGTAAACCCGTCCAAAATAAAATTAAAAAGGTACCGTAAAACTGGATCAGTCATTTAATTCACAGAGAAAAAAAAAAAAAAAAGTGGGTGTCTCCTTCTTCAAGAAGATTTTTTCTTTTTTTTAAAAATCAGTCTGTTTGTGGAGAGAAAGAGGAAGACGCACAGAGATCCAAACGGATCTGACATCAGGGTGGCCGGTCCAGTCCCTGGAAAAGAATCATGACAGGATCGAACCTACAACACGAAGGAAGAGAGGCCGTCGGGTCCGTTCGCACCGCCGGTTCGGTTCTCAGTCGCTTGGTGGGAATCTAAATACTGTCCTGGTTCCCCTAAAACCTTCTCCACCTGGTCTCAGAACCAGGTCTGGTTCTGATAATGGAACCGGTTCTTTTCCAGTTCCAAAAAAACGAGCCCTCAGTTAGGAGAACTGGATCCCGGAGTGGAACCGGAACCCCGCTGGTCTAGAAAACAACAAGCTGGTGGTTATAGACGACCAAATCTTTATGACCCCCACGTTTAAAAACCCAGTTTGGGAGGCAAGAACAACGGATCTGTGACGGCCGACGTCACGACTACAGAACCATCTACGCTCGGCGTTCAAGACACGGAGACGACGTTTCCTACAAACGCCGGACTAAATGTCTCCATTTGTTCACAATTTATAAAAAACTCAAGACAGATCCAGATAAAACTCAGCAGTACCACTGTAAACCTGTGTGGGGGGGTGGGTCCAACCGGACCTTAACCTGTCATCGCCTCATTACCACCTTCAACAAACCAACCAGTCCAACATCCACAGCACCTTCAACCACAGTAACAAACTCAGGCTACAAATGTGCAGCTAAAAACAAAACCAATAAAAACGAATGATGATCAAAGTTCAGGTTCAGACCGTCGCCCAGACGGGGGTTGACCTCTGACCTGCCTGGACAATCATCAAGTTTCTCCATCAAGAACTAAAAGAACCAGAACTTAATTGTTCGTCTCGGAGTGTAGGTACCTGCTCCAAAACCACCTGAGCAGATGTGGGCAGAGTCCGGTCACGAGGAGCAGAGCTGAAGTGGACGGGTATTTAAAATCCACAGGAATAAAACCCAAACCAGCGGTTTCCTTTGGAAGCGTTTGAAATTAGTGTTCATTTTCTAGTGTACGTATTTTAACGGATCAGGACCGAGTTACTAGTAGTGTTTGAGTACTTGGTGTTGGAGACTAAGATTTTTGGTCCAGGGCTTTAAAAAAAAAACGGATCCAATATTTTGTTCGATAGAAAAAATCTTCCGTTTACCCAGAAACCACGAGTCTCGGAGGATTTGGACGCGTGAGAGAGAAAACACTTTCACATCTGGAGTAAAAAGGACGTTGAGGCTGATTGACATCATGTGATGTGACCTCAATGAGGCAACGGGTCGCGCGACGCTGCGGAGGCTCTCTTAAAACCTGCCGACAACGCTATTTAATCCCGCCGACAACGCTCTTTAATCCCGCCGACAACGCTCTTTAATCCCGCCGACAACGCTCTTTTTTAAAAAAACGCCATCATAGTTTTCTGTCACATCAGAGTTCAACAATTACAAAGCGTGCTTGTTTACGTCTGCTGCAGGCATAGACGGAGGGAAATCACTCCCAAGTTAACGCAAATTAAACCAATGTCACGCAACTATTCACCATATCATAAAACAAATAATGTCGTCCTTTATGATGTAGTGTCTGTTAACCTTGTTCATTTAACTCACGTCCTGTTTTCAGCTTATGTCGGAATGATTTCTTTGTTGGCGCATTTAAAATCAGCACCAGTGAAACAACCAACGGTGGAAACGGTTCTTGGGACTTTACGCCGACTCGTGACTGGAGACTGATCTCTCCAGAACCCGGTGAGTGTTCCAGGGTCAGAGGTGGACCACACTGGACCCGATTGCTTCTCACTTCAACCTAGACTACATTCAGATTCCCTTCCTTCATCATCATCGCAACACGTCTCTCTACCAACAGAACTTCCGTCAAACCGGCCCAAAACCAGATTTCTCGCACAAATCCAGCTTTAATCCCCGGTCCAGCAGAGTGAACCCCTCAGCAGGAGTCGTCGTCATCATCATCATTATCATCACAAACAAACGTTCGATCTAAAGCCGGGCTCACGCTGCAGGAGTTCTGGTTCTGTGAGCGTCTAATGACGATAAGAAAATAAGAAAACTATGGGTAAGTAGCCGGGGGGGGAAAGAAACGTTCCCTTATCTTTATCTTTTCGGTATATTATATATTTACCATATGATAAGATTGAAGATCGATATGATTTAAGACTATAGTACACATAAATTGCGCAAAAACACTACAAGTAACTTAAAAAAACACACTATATAATAAACAAACTGTACTAATGTTTAATTTTATCGTAGATATCCTCCCGAATGAGCGTGAATAAGGAAAAGATTGGTAAAAGTTTTTTAAGTCCGTCAGCTTAGCTCATGTTAGCCTAAAGGGCTAAAGTGTTTACTGTTGCTAGGCAACCACGTCAGACACTCCAGGACGCCTCTCTCTTTGATCGCACAACTTTAGCTGACGATCGTTTTAAGTTTCATTTCATCCCACCACTCTACTGCCCGTAGAGTGAGCCCGGCTTCAGAGGAACCATTTCATAGTTCTAGAACACGGTTCTGTGATCCGTTGTTTCTTATTGTATCTGCACCACAAGGACCGGGAGAAAGTTCAGTCCCGGTCCGAAAAACGCCCTTAAGACCAGTAGAAACCAAATGTCACAACTTCCATTAAGGCTAAATACTGAAAACACAGACTTGTAAACAAAGATAAAACACATAAATACTCGCTAAATACACGCTAGAGCAGAATGAGCTCCTCTGCTAGTGGTTCTAGGTTCTGTCACAGTGGCCAACGTAACGAGTTAAGAAGGGTAACTTGGCCCAAGCGGGACTCGACCCGGTCTCAGCTGGGGCGGCGTGAAGAACGTTAGCGCTGGGGGTGCGAAGAGCTCAGTAGCAAAAAAAATAAAAATAAAATCTTATAGTCAGACCGTGTCACAGACGTGTGGGCGAAATCCCAAATAGTACCGCCACAGAGATTCTCACGCACTTTTACCCACTTCATCCATTTATGACTTAAAAAAAACGTGTGCTATAAATAAAATCAAACTCTAGATCTCAGAATAAACTTAATGCCAGAGATTCCTAGTCCCGCCTCCAGTGAGATTGAAAAGTGTCAGTCAGTGTCGGGGATCATTCACATTACTAAAAAAAAAAAAAACCCAAAAAAAAACATTGTGAACATGAGGTTGAAACCATCTAGATCACTACGAGATATTTTTTTTTAAGTATTTCCGGATGCAAGAAAACTCTCGTGATAAGGGATAAGATCGGGTTTGGGAGTCGGAGCTCCTGCCTTGTTGCCGTTAAAAATCCACTCACGACCATCAAAATGAAAGAAAAAAAAAAAGAGAGAATAAGACGAGTAACATTAAAACGTCCGGTTCCACAGGAGGCGTCGGGGTTCTAGACCGAGATCTCCTGAGTGGGAGAGAAGTACATCCTGGCCTCGGAGGGGGAGTCCTGCAGGGAAGACGGAGGGATGGATGGATGGATGGATGGATGGATGGATGGATGGATGGATGGATGGATGGATGGATGGATGGATGGATGGAGAGAAGAACTCATCACTGAAAAGGTTCATAAAATCCCCCTGGATGAAACCATCGGCCGTCACCACCGCCGCTACCTCTGCAACATTTTAGGACACGTTTAAAGTCTGGCAGACGTCACAGGAACTAAAACATCGCAGATTCCAGCGAACTTTTCCTCAAGACAAAAAAGGAAGGAGAGAAATTATGATTTCATCGCGTTCTTTCATCTTTAGACACGTTTTACATTATTGGTTTGATCTCCCGTGGTTTTTCTGCCGCCGATGTTTTCTCCGCCTGCTTTGCGTTTCGCATATAAATGCTAAAGTATTTCAAATCTGACTTATTAGTTTTCCTTCAAAATAAAATTAAATTAAAAAAAAAAGGTTTTTCTATTATAAATATTAGAAACTCAAACGTTCAAATAAAACGTTTCTGCGACAACAGCAGGACAAACCACCAGAAAAGGTTCTGGTTCTGATTCTTCTCTAGTACAAAAGTTGGCCCGGTCATTGCCTCTAATGGCACCAGGATTTGGTTCTGTCCAGACCGTCAGAACCAGACTCCATGAAGGTCCAACGTCCTCTAGTGGGAACTGTTCTCACTGACCAGAACCATGCAGCTGGATTGAAACTCAAAGAACACCAGGATGGGCAGGTTCTCCATTGGTGCCTCGTTCTCCTCACAGATGAGATCAGGTTCTGACTGAGCTCATGGGACAGACGTGAAAGAGTCTGGAGACGCCGTGGTGAAGGTTCTGCTGCCTGAAACATCATCCAGCAAGACATGTTTGGTGGGTCACTGACGTTCTGGGGTGGCAGGAGGGTCTCTCAGTTCTCCAGGTTTTAGCCATCGGTACCCCTGACTGCTGTTCGGTACCAGGATGAAACTCAGACCCACTGTCAGACCTCACACTGGTGCAGTGGTACCTGGGTTCCTCTTGGTCCAGGACAAGGACCGGCTTCATGTGTCCTTGAGTGTGTAGACCATTCCTGGAGGATGAAGGTCTTGATGCCATTGACTGGTCCTCACGTTCTCCAGACCTGAAACCGCCTGAGAACCTCTGGGTCATTATGTACCGCCGCGTCAGACGCCACCAAGTAGAACCACAGACTGTCCTGGAGCTCAGTGATGCCCTGATCCAGTTCTGTGAGGAGATCATCCAGGATACCATGCTCGGTCTCATCGGGAGCAGGTCCAGATGTTGTGGGGAGAGCCTTCAGGCACATTGAGGTCACAGGTCAAACCCACCACTGAGACACATCAGGAGTTTTTGGGATGAAATTCAGTCCAGTTGGATCAGAACTTGCGATTTTCAGAGTCCCAGTTAGAATCCAGTCCTCAGTGGGTTCACGGTTCTGGTTTCCATTGATGGTTTCTTACATCATTTTGTTCTCAGCCATCTACACGCCGCGACTGAACGACGACTTTCATCGTGGCGATTTCGTTCACGGAGATCCGATGTGGGATTTAAAGGTTCCTTTATTTTTATTTGATGTCAAAGTTTGTTATAATAAAAGATCTAAAAGGTTATTAAGTTAAGAAAAATAAATCTTAACTTAATAAAAGAGGGGAGAAGGATAAGTAGCGTCAGAGACGCGGTCCTTTTTGAGACAACGCTCTACTTCCCCTTTCAGACTCTGAAGCTCCGCCCACTTTTTCTACTGTCTGTTTTGATTCCGTCGCGTTAACCTGGAAGGATTGGACTTCAAACACTAGGGGTGGTTCCGTTTCTGCTCATCAGATGATGACTCAAAACACGTGCTCACCTTGGAAGCCCTCAGAACTTTGTTAGCGCTGAAAGCAAAGTCTGGGTTTTTCACTATAAGCCCCGCCTTCCCCGGCCCGGGATCGCTGAATGGGCCGTTCACCTGCACAGGTACAGAAACACACGGGTCAGAGCAGAACTCTGACACACCAGCTGTCGTTGAGAGGATGAAGACTCACTGCTGTCAGGAGGACGTTCTCCTTCCCCGGTTTCCTTCCTGTTCTGGCGAGGGCGTCCGGAGAAATGTGTCGGACCCGCCTCTCCGCCGTCAGCTGATCGCCACGAACTCGGCGCTGTAAAAGTTTGGTTCGTTAATCATCAAAAACATCCAGTTTGTTTATTTAAAGCACTGGTTATCGTTTGAAGTCACCCGATGGTTCTGTTACATAACCAGAACTAATAATTAGAAACCAACAAGTCGGGTCGTGGTGGCAGTGGGCCATGAACGGGTTTACCAGAGGTCCCTCTTCCCCCAGCATCCCTCTCCAGCTCATGTTCTGGGTCCATTCCCCGGGGTCCCCACCCAGTCGGACGGGCCTGGAAAACCTCCAAAGGAAGGCGTCCTAATCAGATGCCCCAAACTATCTCGACTGGATTCTTTGGACCTGAAGCACCAGCGGCACCAGTCCAAGCTCCTCCCCTCATCTCCAGTCCGGTTCCTTTCTAGATTACTGAAAGGGGCTCTGAGAAACCCTCCGTAAACTTCCTGACCTCCTGTGTGAAGAATTCAGGGACAAGCCTTGCGTTTCTACCAACGCGTTACTCCGTGTGATTTCCAGGACCGGCTGGTACCTTGATGAGTCCGCCAAAGGAGCGGGAACGGGGATGTTTCTTGCTGGGGGCCGGCGGCGCCTGGTGGTGGTCGTCGCTCGGCGTCCCTGAGGTCGTCTGTTTGACCAACTGCATTCAGGGAAAAAAGAAAACAAACACGTTTTATCTGGAGTTTTTCCTTCATGTGGACCGGAGGACAGAGACCCGACTCCTACCTGCCGGACCAGCTTCTTCTTCTTGGCCGAGTCCGGCATGTTGTGGTTGACGTGCCTGAAGAGCTCCTTCAGAGCGTCCTCTGTGTACTGTTGAGCTGGGGACTGGCACCGCTCCTGGGAGCCGAGAGCCGGGGCGGCCGTCCTCTTCAGGGGCAACGCCACGCGCCGGGTCGGAGAGCTGCTCGCCGCCAGCAGCTCCAGGTCGTCCTGGAAGGAGGAGACGGCGGGTCGGCGCCGATAACAAGGAAGGGAACGGACGACAGGACAGTTTAGGATGCATGGATGTAAAAAAAGATGATAAAAAGAAAAGAAAAAGCGACTTGGATCAAACACTGAAGCAGATTCTTCTGCAATTAAAGGAGCAGTTCACCCAAAAGTTCATGAAAGGACAAAGTTTAGGACAAATACTTGAAATATTTCCCCTTTTGATTATTTTTATTGATTTAATCCATAAGTAAATCAAAAGCTTCTCAAAGCTGATTGTTTGTTTACTGATACTCAGTTTTCAATCAGTAAAAGTGAAATAGTCAATTTGGAACGTAAACAAAGAATTAACGGGCATCCTATCCTGACAGGAAGTGATGTCAGAAACTGATGAAATCCTCTGACCTTCGTCTGCAGAGTCTTGGTCCCGCTGAAATGAACGCGGGCGAAATCCCGCAGGTAGACGGGAGCCTGGAAACAGCAGAAGCTCATCACTCATTGTGTGTGTGTGAGTACGTGTGTGTGTGTGCATATGGCTGACTGTATGTTTGTACATGCTCGTGTGTGTACATGCTTGTGTGTGTGTGTTTGTGTATTCATGGGCGTTTTAGTGTGTGTGTGTGTGTGTGTGTGTGGGTTCAGTAATCACCCTGAAGAGCTTCTGCGAGTGTTTGATGAGGAAGGCCATGCTGTTGTTCAGCTTCTTCAGATTGTCCTTCAGGTCGGCGGCCGTCATCTGGAGCGGGACAAAACGTTTAAAGACACATCCTGGTCACATGTTCCCGAGAGGGCTGCAGTGATTGGACATTTTCATGGTATAACGGTTGACAGTCCCAGAAAAAATATCGCAGTATGACTTCAATAATAATAAAACACCAAAGGTGTGATAACCAATCACACCTCAAATCACTCAAAGGGAACCATTATTGGAAAAGAAACTGACTCAGCAACTTTTTTTGAAAAAAATAAATAAATTTAAAAAAAAATATCCTACACAGTTTGGTTTTAAGGATTCTGCGCCCAACAGAACATCCGTCTATCATGAACGTCGGCGCTTACGTGTCTGGGCCAGAGGACGTGCGGGGCAAACATGAGGGCCAGGTTGAAGGCG
The DNA here is from genome assembly GCA_037951165.1 of Lophius americanus. NCBI lineage: Eukaryota > Metazoa > Chordata > Actinopteri > Lophiiformes > Lophiidae > Lophius > Lophius americanus. The sequence continues at coordinate 157,348 of JBBDHG010000248.1, forward strand.
GACATCTTGTTCTTGTCCTGCTGCTTGGCGGTGTGGTAGAGGAGGTCCAGCAGCAGCTTGAGGAGAGAGCGGTTGGCCTGAGGCAGCAGCAGGAAGAGGAGCTGCAGGGCCTGGATCTGACGCTCCTTGTTGGCGACGGTCGTCTTGTTGCCGTCTTCGTCCAACAGGGTGATGTCTGAAGGGGGGGGGGGACAAACGTGGACGTTAGGAGCGGGTGGGAGGAGCCTCTGCACGACCCTGCTGCTCACACACACGAGACATGGTACGCCGTGGACGGCGCTGATGTAAAGTCAAAGTCTTTGAGTTAGCCGCTAACCGCTACTAGCTGCTATGTACGTTGAGACAGCTTCATCAATGTGTGTGTTTACATGTGACTGTGTGTGCATGCGTGTATGTTGTGTTTACATGTGTGTTTACATGCGTGTGTGTATGTTTACATGCGTGTGTGCGTGTGTTCACACCAGCTATCTTGAGGTGTGCGTTGAAGTGTCGGTGCGTGAGAAGCGGTTCAGGCAGCTCCCCCAGGAAGCTCTTCAGCATCGTGGCGACGTCGTTGGGGTGAAAGTCTCCAGAGTGAAGGTCGACGTCGGCGCCGCTGTTGAGGAGCTCCTTCAGGTTCTGCTGCCGGACGCTGTTCCCCGGAACCCGGAACAGACCCTCCACGTGGAGATCTGAGCGAGGGAGAGGAAAAAGAGAGATCATCAGAACTTTGTTGATCCACAAACTCGTTTAACCTTCTCCGTCGTTTTTCTGATGATACTATGAATACAGGCGACACAACCGGATCAACACCAACATGGAGGGCCGACCCAGAACACTGAGCGGGTTTCAAAAAGTTGACCTCCTCTAATGTCTGCTTAAATCCCTCATCTGCCTCTTGATGCACAAGTGTACTCGACCTCAGAACCTCAAATTTACTCTGAGGTTCTGAGGTTCTGAGGTCTCAGAACCTCAGAACCGAGCCTGGAAAGAGACAAGCTAAAAGAACACTTACTTTTAGTGAGGTACTCGATGAGCTGGTAGATCTGGGCGATGCTGCTCTCCGTCAGCGGCGACCCGAACACGACGCCTTTATCTGTCGGCAGAGATCCGAGTCACGGAACCGAGAGTTACTGAACCTGCTCTACCGCACAAACCCGCGACAGAACCGCCTCAACGCGGCCGATACAGTCGCTGCATTAAAGAACACCTTCAAACAGGAAATGACAAAACCCCTCAAAAATAAAAGCATATCAAACACATAAAAGTATTTTAACGTGAGATTTTGTGGGAGGGGCGACTTTTTATCTCCGTTTGTACATCCTTTCCCTCTTAGGCCCCTCCCCCTTCAGGTGGGAGTAAAGGTGAGGAGGGGGAGGCAAAAAAGAACCCCAATAAGACGCCCACGATTCAGTTATCCTAAATATGACATGCTGCGAAAGTTGCGTCGTCGCCAACATCAGTATGCCTGCGCGCTGACCTCTGACCTTTGCGTTTGAGGAAGTTGAACGAGCGGAAGAAGCCGCCGTTTCCGCCCGTCGGCGTCTTGGGGCTCTCCTCGCCGAGGAGCTGCGAAAACTCCGTGCCGGGGAGATCGATGAGGCGGGTGATGTTACTCAGCACCAGCTCCAGGAAGACCTCCGGGTTCTCGTGGCGGAGCTTCTCCACGAAGAAGTCCGGGTTGAAGATGACCGGGGGTCGGCCGGAGCGAGGGGCCCCCGGCGACTCCTCGTTATCGATCACCATACTGCTCACTGCGCCGCTGAGGAGGAGGAGGAGGAGGAGGAGGAAGAAGAGGAAACAGTTTTTTCCATTATATTTTCATTTTACATCAAGGCCTACGCTGTCGTCTCCGAAACGCCCCCAATCCCCTGCGTTGAACTCCAGTTCAAACCGACTCCACCCTAACGGTTTCTATGGAGTCAGCAGTTCTGCTCCATGATCAGATCCCATAGAGACCCAACGATGAAGATAAATACAGCTCGTCTTCATCATTTTTTCTGACTGGATTTACGATCTGGAAGTCAAAGATTAGAAACGGTTTTATCAGGAAACACTAGAAATCAGAAAAACGTATCATTTCCAAACTCCCTCAAACGGAACTTTTAATCCAGGAACGTATCAAATTCTTCACAATCAAAGCAAGTTTGGGATTTTTGTATTTTCACGCTACTATAATATATCTTTGGCTTCCAGTTTAATTATGTATATAATATTGTTATAAAACAATCCTCATCTTTATTTTCATTTTCTTTTTGAAATAGGCCAAAATTGACAAACTGTCACATCCCATAATCATGAACTGTTTCTTGAAACTCCATTTAAATCCATTAGGAATATTCTCATTTAGATGGGTTCGGTATTTAGAAATAATACAGAACTAATACTAATAATAAAATGCCCAAATCAAGAATTCCATCAGGACTAGCGTTAATAACCGACGCCACGGTTATGCTTTTGTCCTGGTTTGTTATCAAGATAACAGAAAAACTAATGGACGGATTTGCATGAAATTTAACGCAGAGTTAGTTCGAAGCAAAGCTTCAACTTGAGTAAATTTTGGTGACGTTAGGTTGTTACGTGGTGGCGTGACTTATGATAACATTTTCGTAACCTTTGGGGAGAAAGGACACTTATGGAATTTCTTTTTGAGGCCATAATTCTCTTCATAACGGGGTTTTTTTTGTTGAAGTTTGGTAATGTACGATTGCATCCTATATATGCGATATGACAAATAGAAAATCACGTAACTGGAAGAAGACGTTACGACAGATCGGGTTTATTATTTATAAAAAGGTTCAATAAGCAGGAAGTATCAAAAATACAACAATATGACAGATTCGGTTCGAGCTCTCTGGACGGTGTCTAGTTACTTAAATGACATGGAAGGATTTAGGACTTACAAATACCTCATAATCTAGAAATTGAGTTTGATCGCATTGTAAGTCTGAAAAGAAACAAACAACATTCTTGTCCGATGTGGAAGGTAAAAACTGATTCATTCTTTCTGATGATCTTTTTTCGAGGTACTAAATAATAGTTTTTTGTGGTAGAAAGATTGTGGACACATGCCTTTGATGATTTTGATGATATTTAGACAAATATTGTGATTTTATTTATTTATTTTTCTTTAAATTACCATAATATGAATATACATAACGCTAACTTTAATCTAATTCATGCTTATTTGACAAACGGATGACGTTACCAACTCCTGCTCACTCAGGTATCAAAGCTGACATTGCAAATAATTACTTTCAACCAACTCTTATTCATATTTTCACGAAATAAACACTTAAATCACTAGAAAACAACATGAGAACAATAAGTTTCTAGCTAGCTACGTTAGCAGCTAACATGAAGTTGACACTCGCTGTCAATCAGCCCCACCAGCGGATGTTTACCTGTTTCAAATGTCTCACCTTCCGCTCTGACTGATACTAACTCTTCCTCCGTGTTAATCATAAACATGTGAGGCTAAAACGACTATCTTTATTCATTCTTACCGTTTATTTAGTCTGTTTTCATCGACATCTTTATCCGGTGCCATGTTCCGTTCGAATCCTCCGCTCTTGTGCTCCAGGCCCCGCCCACGTGATCAACGATTGGCAGTTTGTTGTTGATTGGCACGTCACGTGGTCTCATTGCAATCGTCTGATTGGTCTGTTTGAATTCGGTAGCAGCAAAACATCTGCTGGTGAAGTCAATCTGCTAAAATAAATAACAATAAAAACAGGATGTTAGATGGGACATGCAGAATAATAAATAAAACTGCTTATATATTATATTATATTATATTATATTATATGCTATAACACCGTTTCATATGTGATGCACACAGAAAAGGTTTAAATTATATATTATATTATTATGCTGTTATTTTAGGCCATGGTTTGCATTTTCCTTCCTTTACCTGCCTATTGTGTATATATATTTGTTCATATATATATACATATAATCAGACACGGATTGCGAAGGAACGTTACATCGTCCGGCTCCACTTCTTATGACATACTCTCATTATTTCTGCATCGTTTCTTACACTCGGTACATGACAAGATTTTAACTCCCAATCGTAAGACACCTACTGACCAAAATTCATAATAGTCATAGCTTACGTCTACAGGAAAGGATTACTTCTTTTTTATCTAACGCAATCTTGCTTGGCAGTTCACCATTTTCGCCTCAAAGTGGGTCAGAAAAGCTGTTCCACCTTTTAATGAAGCTTTAGTGTGAATATCGGAAATAACTCTTAATGTCTATTCTCCGATCTGCTCCAAATTTCACGTATCACGATGATATTATTATAATAACAATAATAATAATACATTTAATTTATAACATGTCGAAGAAACCTGAGAAAATAATGTAGTTTCACTTTTCTTTTTTTTTGTAATTCTCTATAGTCTCTGTTTCTCTGTAGTTTAAGTTTCTCTATAGTTTCAGTTTCTATTCTGTAGTTTAAATTTGACCTTATTTAAGTCCTTATTTCTCTGTAGTTTTGGTTTCTCTTAAAAATCAATTTCTCTTAATTTTCTGTTTGTACATAGTTTCAGTTTCTCTATAGTTTCAGTTTCGATGTAATTTTTGTTTCTTTGTGCTTTCAGCCTTTATTGGAGTTTCACTGTCTTTTTAGTTTGTTTTTCTGTAGTTTTATTTTGTCTTTAGTCTCTCTTTCTCTGTAGTTTCCTATTGTTTAGTAGGTTTTAGTCTGTAGTTTGTTTATCTTAATAATCAATTTCTCATTATTTTCTGTTTGCACATAGTTTCAGTTTCTCTATAGTTTCAGTTTCTATCTAGTATTAATTTCTCCGCATTTTCAGCTTCTATTGGAGATTTACTTTCTTTTTAGTTGGTTTTTCTCTAATTTAAATTTGTCCTTAGTCTCTCTTTCTCTGTAGTTTTTTTCCTCTTAAATATTTCTCATTATTTTCTGTTCGCACATAGTTTCAGTTTCTCTATAGTTTCAGTTTCTGGATAGTTTCCGTTTCTATGTAATTTGTGTTTCTTTGTGCTTTCAGCCTTTATTGGAGTTTCACTTTCTTTCCAGTTTGTTTTTCTGTAGTTTAAATCTGTCTTTAGTTCTCTCTTTCTCTGTAGTTTTTGTTCCTCTTAAAAATCAATTTCTCATTATTTTCTGTTTGCACATAGTTTCAGTTTCTATCTAGTATTAATTTCTCTGCAATTTCAGCTTCTATTGGAGTTTCACTTTCTTTTTAGTTAGTTTTTCTGCAGTTTAAATTTTGTGTTTCGGTTTTATTTCTCTGTAGTTTTTGTTCCTCTTAAATATCAATTTCACATTACTTTGCATTATTTACATAGTTTCAGTTTCTCCATAGTTTCAGTTTCTGGATAGTTTCAGTTTCTCTATAGTTTCAGTTTCTGGATAGTTTCAGTTTCTATGTAGTTTCCCTAGTTTCTTTACTGGAGTTTTACTTTCTTTTCAGTTGTTTTTTTCAGCAGTTTTATTTTGTCTTTAGTTTCTCTTTCTCTTATCTAGTATTCATTTCTCTGCAATTTCAGCTTCTATTGGAGTTGCGAAAACTCAAAAACTGTTTCAGGGATCATTTTTAATTTTTACATCCACATAAACGTTAGTGCGAGGAAGAACTGGCGTGATATTTAAAAAGTTCGGTTGTATATTTTTCGACACTAGTTTATGGGCCATAACTTTACAACCGCTGGTCCGATTTAGTCTCTTTTTTCCGATTTAGTCCCCTAGTGTGTGACGCTAGGGGAGGGGGGGCTTTATCCCCAAAAGTTTTCAGACCACAATTTCTCAACTATTGATCCGTTATAGTCCAAATTTGGTGCAGATGAATCCACTTGAGGAGATTTAGGTTGTAGAAAAAAGTGTTTTATGCTAATAAAACGTGTTTTTGGACATAATTTCTTCACCTTTGACCCGATTTAGTCCAAAGTGGATTGATATTAAATTGAATCAAGTAGATCTATCATGTCTATCATGTATATATAAATATATATATGTTGTTTTTAATGTAATATTTCATATTTTACTCACTTCATGGAGCTTTTTTATAAAAAATACTGCGGACAAAACGGCTCATCCAATGTGAGGATCGCTTGTACAACGCAGGGGGTTGGGGACTTCGGGGCCACATACACCTGCTGTCGGGGACGACGGCGTCGGTCTGGTTGAAAGTCTCTTCTGTGGCGTCTTCTGGGAACGACTGTGAGTCCGAGCTCATGCACTGAATGTATTTCCCTCACTGAGAGGTTCCAGACAGGAACCGGGACTTTGGTTCCTCTGAGAATCAGGCTCCGTATGTTGGTCTAATCCTGTCCAGGTGGTCCTGTCTGCTCCTATTAGAGCAGCCGCCGTCGCCACTCTGAATCAAAGAGGACCGCCGTGATTCTCCGCCTGCGCCCAGATTACCGGAGACGTTCTGCTGCTGGACCCACCGGAGGTGGAGGGGAGTTTGTGTTCGTGCGTCAGTCGCTGGTTAGGAGGATCAGAAAGTCAAAAACACTTGATCCCTATTAGCCGTCCGACACGTCCCCCCGTCTGTCTCTCCCTGAGGGATCAGCGGCAGAGGAGGTTCTGGAGAACCAGGAGCACTTAAAGGTCCAGTCTCAGAGTGGTGCTGTGGAGAAACGTCTAGTGGACCTGGAGTGTTTGAGCGGTGTTCCACAGAGCAGCTCCAGTACCTCAGAGCTGGAGACCTTCAAATGCCATGACCTTTGACCTCTGACCTCTGTCATCACATGTGTGGCGTGACCTCACAGCGTGGAGGCAATATGCTCGGTAGAAAAACACGAAAAGCAGAAAGTCCTGGACGGAAAGTGAGGGTCGAGGTTATTAAATGACACTGATGAGCCATAACATTATGACCACTGAGAGGGGAAGTCAGAATAAGGTTGATAATCTGGTTCACCTGTCAGTAGGTGAGTGATATCAGGCAGCAGATGAAAACTTTTTCCCCGGGGGCAGGTAAAATGGTCATGTGCAACAATCTGAGCCGCTTTGACAAAGAACCAGATTATGATGGCTAGACAACTGGGTCAGAACATCTCTAGGGCAGCAGGTCTCGTCAGGTGCTGCTGGCGGAAAGTAGCAAATTGGTCTCAGGACGGACCATCAGGGGGATTAGGTGCCTTAGGGAGTGACGTCTGGCACGTGTTTCCTGATCCCACATGAGATCTACTGCAGCACAAACCGCTGAAAGAGTCCATGCCGGGTCTGAAACGGGTCAGATTACACACGGCACAAATCAGACCCAACCAGTATTAGGTGGGTGGTTGTAATGTTATGGCTGATCGAGGATTTATGTTGTAATTATTACTTTTGTTCTCTTACTGTGAAACAGTGAGCAGACAACAGACCCAAAATGAGATTGTGACCCCCCAGAGAGGGATTTTGGCCGCGGAAATACCACCCATGTCCACCAGAGGGCGCTGTATTCACACACCTTCACCTTTAATTGTGACACAAACCACTGGTTTTTATTCAAATGTAGCATTATGTACAGTAAAAAAAAGAAAGAAGGAAGTTTCAAAAACACGATAGAAGCCCAGAAACGGGCCTGATGGGTAAAAACAGTTTTTCTTTAAGCATCAAACTTACAGAAAAATTCTACGTGATCTGTGTCTGCTTCTTTAGCCTCAGCCTGATCCGTGGAGACTCCAGGACATAGACGGGTCCACGCTCTTTGAATCTCCATTCTCCTAAAGCTGTTAGGAGCAGAAGTCGATTTTCCATCATATTTAGAGGAACCGAATTCTGGATCGTCTTCGGATAAAAGTCTTTTCCCTCTAGAAATCGTTTCAAACGACGTTTTTATCGGTCAAAAGCAAGAGAAACGACATGAATGTTGTATTTCTGTTTACATATGTGCACATGACATGTTTTGTCGTACACAAATAAATCAAATCTGGAATAAAAAAAACAAAATTTTTTTAAAGACAATTTCATTGTTTCAATGTTTTCACTCATTTAATTATAATAAATAATAATAATTATACATTTCTTTTATAACTCACTTTACATTTGGATAACAGTTGCTGTTATTATGATCATTATTGCTCAAAGTCTTTAAATGAACACTTTTTAACATTTACATTTAAGTGGTAAAAATTGTTTTAAATTATTTTATTATTGTTTTTTTATTGTTTTTATTTGGGCTTTTATTTTTCTTTGCCTCCTCCTGCACTGAACACGGACACTGTTTGTCTTTCTATATATTTTAATGTATTTTATTTTGTGCAAATAAAAAAATGAAAAGACCCAACTTGGCGTTTTTCTCCAAACGAGCAGAACCCGCCCCCCCAACAACACCCCCCGGACCCCGAGTCGGTTGGGGTCACTTGAGGTCGCAGCTCTTCTCGCCCACCAGGCAGTTGATCCTCCTCCACCAGGTCTCCGAGATGCTCTTCATCTTGTCCGGCGTCTTCCTCCTCAGCGTCAGCCTCTGCTGTTGGACGCTGCAGCTGTCCGTCTCCTCGATGCTGGCCAAGATGGCGGCATCAAAAGCGTCCTTCAGGTTCTTCTGGGTCAGGGCGGAGCACTCCGCGAAGCCCACGGCCCCCAGCTCCTGGGCCAGCTGCCGGCCCTCCTCGGTGGACACAGGCCGCTCATGGTTCTGGGCCAGGGTGATCAGCACCTGGACGTCCTCCCTCAGGTCCAGCTGGGTGCCCACCAGGACCAGCGGCGCTCCGGGACAGTGCTGACGGATCTCGGGGACCCACTTGGCGAGGAGGTTGCGGAATGAGCAGGGGCGGACCACGCTGTAGCAGAGGACGAAGACGTCGGCGTTCTTGTAGCAGAGGGGGCGGAGTCGCTCCAGCTCGTCCTTCAGGTGGGGGGGGGGGGGCGGAGCCAGACAGAAAGCAGGAAGTTAGATCAAAACTATTTAAAATGTTCTATTAATGATGATTAAATGCTCGTTCTGCGATAAAGACATAGAGTCCAAAGACCATCTTTTCTTTTCGCGCCATGTCGTACAATCCTTTTGGTCGGACGTGTATGGATGGCCCAAACCTAAGATTACCCAGCATTCCCGGAAATTTGGTTAATATTCAGTCTAATTTCGCAGGACACAGACGAGAAAATGTATCGTAAGGCTTTTTCTTTTGTCTAGCAAATTTGTTTTATACATAAAAGCAAATTTCTCAGATCAAAATGTTTTTTTTAACTTTTTTAATTGAGTTAACTTTGAATTTGAAATCACAGCGCCTCAGCGATAATCTCGTTTCTTCCTGTTCTGTCTGTCATTTGAGTCCACTTAAAGTCATTCTGTTCCGGGTTTAAAAAACCACTGCGATATTCTACTACGGGGTTTTTTTTTTATTTTCACGAAAATTGACGGCATTTGGAAAAAAACGTCTTAGGAACTGAAACTACCAAGAAACATAAAGTTCAAAAAGAAATTGAAACTACAGAGAAACCAGAATTACAGACGAAACAAACCTGCAGACAAAGAGGAACTATAGGGAAAATGTGACTACAGAGAAACTGAAAATACCGTTAAACAAACTACGGACAAACTGAAACGTCAGAGAAACTGAAAACATTGTTAAACTAAAACTACAGAGAGACTGAAACTATAAAGAAACAGAGACTATAGTGTAGAAATGACTAGAGCAACCAAAACTACAGCGATACTGTAGCTATAGAGAAACTAAAACTACAGAGACACAGGAGCTAAAGAGAAAATGATACTACTGAGAAATAGAAAAACTACGGAGATGCTATAACTATAGACGAACTAAAAGTATATAAAACAGAGACTATAGTGTGGAATAAACTTTACAGAAACCAAAACGACAGAGACACAGGCGCTATAGAAATGTAAGCTATATAGAAACTGAAACTATAGAGAAAATGAAACTACAAAGAAACTGAAACCACAGAAAAACTGAAACTACAGAGAAAATGAAACTACAGAAAAACTGAAACTATAGAGAACATTTAAATAAAGAGAACCTGAAAATTGATCGTATAAGGGGAACTTCTGCGTGGAACAAGTCGTCCTGTTTGCAAATAGTCATCCTAACGATATCTTAGAATTATGTTTTAAGCAACTCATATTGCTGAATGCCGTTGACACAACTAGCTTGTAATTTCTTTTTAGAAGATGTTACAAGAACAAGTCAATTCCAAAAGTCTATTTTCAGAGCGCGAGTCGACACTTTTTTTATTCTCGTCATTGTGAATCAGACGAACAAGTCAGGCTTTTAAAAAAAAAATGTAATTCTTGTTTTCTGTCAGGCGATTAAAGGGAAGCCAACCACAGGTGGGTGGAGGAGCTCAGGGTGACCGAGGGGGCAACTCTGACTAAAGGCTCGTCTTAATCCTGCAGGGGGCGATGTGATCCGGGGAGTTAAAGAAGTGCAGAAGCAACGGGGGTCTCGGAGGATTTCCATCCAGGACTAGGATCAGTCTGCAGGGGGCAACCAACTCAACCTGACCGATGACCGCAGGACTTACATTGATGGACCCGTCAATCAGCCCCCATCTCTACCGGGGGAAAAGCAGAAAGAGGGGCGGGGGGGGGGGGGAGAGAGAAGTGAGTCTGAGTGGTGAGGTTCACGCATCACGGTGAGACTGTGAGCGGAAGGTGCGGCTCACCTGTCCGGCGGTGTCACAGAGCTGCAGCCTCACCGGTTTCCCGTCCACCACCACCATCACTGAGGAGACAAAACAAACTGCACGTCATTCCCTCTGAGCACAAACTACAGGGTGAATCAGAAAAACGGAGCGGGAAAAGGCGCCACATCCAGCTGGAGCCGTGCGTAAAGAACCTGCGCGTAACGCGCCAACGCAGCCGCGCGCCTGGTCACGGATTACCGGTGAAGTTGTCAAACGCCGTCGGGACGTAATCGGTGGGGTATCCGTTGGTGGTGTAGCTCACGATCAGGCTGGTCTTGCCCACGGCTCCATCTCCGACCAGGACGCAGTTGACCTTGCGCTCAGGCGCGGAGCCGGAGCGACGGCGCCTCAAGGCCAGCGGGAACTCCCGGTTCTTCAGGCGCCGCGCCGGCAACGGAGGGCTGTCCGGACCGCAGGTCGGTACCGACACCCGGCGCGACTTCTGCTTCCCGAGATCCAGAGGAAGCATGGCTCTGCGTTCTCCTCCGTCCAGAATCGTGAGAGACACCGCACGCGCACCACCTTCGACCATGGCAGAGGTCCAGAGCGCGCCGCGGGGGTTCGCGCGCTCAGCGGGAGCTCCTGATTGGCACTCTCCTTACATCTGCTCGGCTCGTGACTCCTAAGAGGCTTAGCCCGCAGCGCCATATGAAGCTCCGGAGCTTTTCCAAGGGAACCGAACTAAGCCTCCTGGAGCCTCGATCCGGGGGAGTCCACGGAGAAAAACACGCCAATGAAAGTTTCGACTTTCACGGTCGGCGTGGGTTCGGACAGTTTTGTCTTTTGGAGTGGGGTGGACAAGTGCCAGTGGCGATCCTAGACTTTTTTTTGGTGGGGGGGGTGGGGGGGGGTGGGGGGGGGGGGGGGGGGGGTGGGGGGGGGGGGGGGGGGGGGGCAGATGGAGAAGCCCAAGTTTGATCCGATGACTTAACAGTTTTTTTGGTTTTTGGTTTTTAGATTTGGCCACAGCTTCAGTCCAGTTTTAGTAATCTATTACCTCAGATGACCTCCAGACAGGATCAAACAACAACAACAACAACAACAACCACACAGACAGAAAGGAACAGGCACCCCCCCCCCCTTAATGAAAAAACACAAACAAAAATACAGTAAAATACAAAAATCATCCTTGAATGATTTTCAATAACGTTCAAACTATCCTCCTCATTTTGTCACATGGAAAATTTAAGTTATCTAAATATATTTTTACAGTGAAGTTCTGGACACCAGAGCAGAAGTATTTCATTGAAAATTGTTCTGGACTTTTTTTTTTTTTTTTTTTTTTTTTTAAATTGTGTACTGTAAAAATTGCCAATAGAAATTAAGGTAAAAAAAAAAATGTCTGACTGCGATGGTAAAAAAATTGTAAAATTCAAAATAGGTGAATCATCTGAAATGAAGGAAACATTACGTAAGTTTTTCAGAATTTTATGGGGAAATTGAAAAATAAATAAATGGGGTTTTAGAATTACCGTAAATTAACTACTCTGTTCAAATCCTAGATTTTGCTGGTATGTACCTTTTAAAATCTACGGTTAAAAAAAAAAAAAACCCAAACAAAAACCTTCAACCATTCAGGAAAAGCGTACTATTTATTTTTATAGAAACAAAATTCCTAAAATAATGTGAATATTTGTGAAAAATTGTTGACTTCAAGTTAAAATAAAGAAATCTGATTTTTTTACTGTCATTTTTGTTTACTGGCCTTTAAAACTTGAAGTAGGTTGTCTTTATATCGTTTTTTTATCGTAACTACCGTCATTTCTTGTACGTTGTCAGTGTATATTAAATAGATAATTTTTTTACAGTGCAGGACCAGCATTAACTTTAACTTTGTGGCACCAAAAGTAGCTGCTACCTGTTACTAGCATCTAACTGCTAATAACTGCTATGTACTAATAACTACTAACTGGTACTAGCTTGTAACTGCTACTAGCTTCTAACTGCTAATGACTTTGAAGTACATCTAACTGCTAATAACTGTTATGTACTAGTAACTACTAACTGCTACTAGCTTCTAACTACTACTAGCTTCTAACCGCTAATAACTTTGAAGTACAACTAACTGCTAATTGCTACTAGCTTTGGATTTCTACGAATTCTAATCTACACTAGCTTGTAATTGCTACTAGCTGCTTACTACTAAAAGCTACTAGCTTCTAACTGCTCTTGCTTCTAAATGATATTGACCTGTAACTGGTAGTAGCTGCTAACTCTTACTACCTTCTAACTACTATTAACTCTGAAGTATGACTTACCGCAAATTGCTACTAGCTTCTTATTTCAACAAATACTAATCTGCACTACCTTCTACCTGCTATAATCTTCAAACTACTAGCTGCTGCCAACAGCTATTGGCTTGCATCTGCTACTAGCATCTAATTTCTACTAGCTTCGCTACCTGTGACTAGATACGCACGGTGACTAGCAGCTAACCGCTAGTAGCCGCTTCTCAATCCTTCCTATTGTGGCTTCGCGGCCATATTGGTTCCACCGAAACCACACGACCCTGTTCTTCCTCACCACCTCGCCTTACAACAGTTTTCCCCTCCGTTACTACCTCCGCTGGGGTATCAGAGGGGGATCAACACATGGATAAACGTCCACCGACTACACGACATGTGTGTTCCTCTAATTCCACTGTAGCACATCCGCACCGCCGTTTTTAAATGATATAATTATATTTATATAATTATATCATATAATTATATTATATATGTCTTTGGAGATCAAACTCTTTCCTTATTCTTTATATTTTCATGCACTTTATTCCTGTATTGAAATTTACATGTGTGTTTCTTAGTTTCGTTCATTTGGATTGAGTGAAAAATAAACATTTCTCGCTCTTATTCTGATTCGTTCTGGTTTATGACGCGGTCAGAGGGGAACGCTGCTGCTGCCCCCTAGTGGCGGAAACCCTCAGCTGCAGGGAGTGACTGGCTGCAGCACGAATCATCATCTCCCCTTAATTATCTTTATACCTACATCTGTGAAAAACAAAACAGAAGCTATATGGGTTTACGGGCTCAAACTGTTCTTCAGAACCCAGATCTGGACTCTCTCTCTCTCTCTCTCTCTCTCTCTCTCTCTCTCTCTCTCTCTAGGGGTGGACAGCAGAAGAAAACCTCACGCAAACAGGAACAGGAAGGTTTTGTGGATGTTTTTATTTTCCTTAATTAGCAGGAAACCTCAAAATAAAAAGTCATTAAAGGCGCCATCGTCTGGTCCTCCCGCCGTCTGGTTGGTCTGTGTTCCTGTTTTTTCTCCTGGTCTGTTTGCCTTCCTCACTGACTTCCTGCGTCTTCCTCAGGGATATTTCCCCCCCCCCCCCCGTGGTCATGCTCTGCATTATGGGTCCTTCCTTTTGGACACCCCACATCGACGACATAACGCTCCTTCCTGCTTCTGTTTGATCCCACTTTCAAAAGCGACCATGTTTCATTTCCTGCTTTGCAGACAAAATAAACAGCTGGTCATCAGTTTTTTACCGCTGAGTCATGATTCATCTCCACGTCTGCTGGGATGTCCGTCGATCCGGCCGCCGAGAGGAAAGACCTGCAGAGAGGTCTCTATAAGATGACCTCCAACATCTTCATCTCTCTGTCTGTCTGTCTGTCCGTCCGTTCGTGAAGCGGATTAAAGAACCATCCCAGTCGTGTTTCTGATGGTGTGACATCATCAGCGACCAGCGGCGGATCACCTGACACGCTCCGGCGGTCCCAAAGTCCAGCATGTTAGAATTCTTGTAACACCACCCCCAAACCGATTCTTGAGTTGACCAATATGATGACTGAGTGAAAGCAAAAGCAGTGGAGGTGAAGAAGCGAGTGTGCAGGCAGGGTGGAGTGGGTGGAGTGGAATGTCCGGAGTTATCTGTGACAGAAGAGGAGCAGCAGGAGTGACGGGAAAGGTTTCCCAGATGGGAGTGGGAGCAGCCCGGCAGGGGGAAAAAGAGGAAGACCTAAGAGGACGTTTATCTGGACACACACACACACACACACACACACACACACACACACACACACACACACACAAAGATGCTACACCCCCCCCCTCCAGGATCTGATAAACTAGACATCTATTCAGAATATTTGGGGACCCCCGGCCCCCTGTTCGAGTTTGCAGACCAGGCAAATACATTAACTCAATTGAGAGTTTGGAATTAAGAGCCGGCCCCCCCGCCCCCCCCTTCAACACACATAGCTCCAAACATGCACCATCAACCCTCCTCCACCTCCTCGTCTGCTTCTCCTCCTTCTCTCATCTCTCTTTTTGATGGGATCAGCTGACGCTACATTTTCGCCTTCTTCCCCAGCACCCTCTCTCTCTCTCTCTCTCTCTCTCTCTCTCTCTCTCTCTCTCCCTCCCCCCCCCGGGGGACCGGGGTTCTGGGACTCTATAGTTATGGGCCGGGGCCATCTGTCACCGTGTGCATTCACGCAGCCACCAGAAGGCCACAACATGTGCAGATTTAAATGGAGAACCCAACTTTCCCAGGACACACAGGCCTGACCCCGGCAGCCGCGGCAGCCCCCCCCCCCCCCCCCTCCCCCCCACTCCATCCCACGACTACCACCATGCAGCATCCCTGAAACCCCAGACCCCACCCACCTGCCACACCCTCCTCCTCCAACACCACCAAGAAATACTGTCTGCATCTGAATCAGTGAATTAGAGCCCCCCCCCCCAACCCAAACCTCCTGGACTGACCCCCCCCCCCCCTCGCCGTCCCACTGGGTGTGTATGCAGCGGCGTCTTTGCACACAATGACGGATCTCCACCTGAGGAAGGAGGATGAGGAGGAAGAAGAAGGTGCGCGTGGAGCAGCCATACGTGAGCTCGCTGTGGTTTTTGTGATTGTCAGGAGGGCAAGGGGAGGTGGTGGGGGGGGGTAACAGGATTGGTCTTGTCTGTGGGACCCAAGGGGAGGACAATGGGACAGGCGGGGGTGGGGCGAGTGTCACACGCTTTTGCTTTGTGGCTCGGTCAACAGGCGTGTGCCACGGGTGTCGTCTCGCCTCCCCGCGCCTGCTGTCCGACTCCAGGGAAGGAGCGGCGGCCATGAGAACCCGGGGGCCCGGGGCCCCGTAATGAGGGGCGTGCTGTTTCTTATCAAAGATGGACAAGCCATCATTACAATCATCATTAGAAGCCGCACAAAGGAGCGGCGGATGGGAAAAATCCTCCTAAAGAGCTGCGGCGGCGGCGGCGGCGGAGGCGGGGGGAGGAAATAAGAGAAGGAGCCAACAAAAGGCGGAGGGAACGTGTTCATCTGCAGAACCGAAGGCCGCGACGTCCGCTGAGGCCCGTCAGGTGCAACTGTGTCGGATCTTCTTGGTTCCCTGCAACAGGGAGAGCTGGGAGACCAGGTCCGGAAAAACTACCAACTCAAAAACTGGACCAGAGTCACCTGATCAGCGCCAGCCCAGTTCTCCTCATCGTCACTGAAGACTGACCATCTTCAGAAGCAGGAAGTTGGTTCCCAGATCTCAGCAGTAGCACAACATGCCAAGAACAAACAGAAAATTCCAGAAGGGTTCCGAAGCTGTTTCAAAGGTTCTGGTGGACCGCCTTCCTCCGTGATCACCATGAAGGCCTCTCTCACCTCAATAAAGGTCAGAGGTCACGGCTAAGACTAGAGCGGTGAGCCACTGCCGATCCAGAAGAACATCGATGCCGGTCTGAATTTACCCACAATACACCCTGATGACCCTCAGAGCTTCTGGGAGAATCTTCTCCGGATAGATGAGAGGAAAAGTTGGACTGTTTGAAGACGGGGGTCCGGTTCCACACTGACGTACTCGCAAAATAATATTCATTGTCTTGTATTAATGATAAATAAATAACATTCTTTTACATCAGGCAAAATATTTTGCTGAATTTGCTAATTTTTTTTTTTTTTTTTTTTTTTGCTAGATGAAACTACAAAACTGAAACATTATGAGAAATAAACATTATTTTTCAACTAAGTCGCTGTGCGGGAATTCCTTTTGTAAGTTTTTGGGACATATCCCGGTCGGACCTAGCCATCAGGAAAGAATCAGATGTGCGAAGTATTTGTTTGATATTGATTGATTTAGAATGGATTTAGAATTAGGGTGGTGGCACACTGCGGGTGCACCACCCTACTGAGTTATGGTTGGAGGCTGACGGTATGAGGAAGGACTGACGGCGCCGCCTCCAATATGGCATCAGCGGATGATGCAGGTCCCCTCTTCTTCTTCTTCTTCTTCTTCTTCTTCTTCTTCTTCTTCTTCTTCTTCTTCTTACTGATGGATTAGATTGTTCTATTCCACGTTGGTGATTAGTCTGGTTATTCTTCAGTCTATATAAACATCACGGTAAAACTTTTTTTCTTCTTTTTTTTTTTGGCGAAAAGTCGGGATTATGGAATCCTCATCGCCGGCGAAGATCGTGCATGATAACTCAAAAACTATGTCATGGATAATTCTCAAACTTTCTACCCAAATAGACCCCAGTGAAAGGAAGGAGTGGATTGATTTTGGAAAACATTAGTTACATATTTCCGCCGTTTGGGCGAGAATTGTCTCCAAAGATTTACTACAAAAAAAAACGTTTTGTGGCCATAACTTCCTAACCTCCAAAATAACCTCATAAACTGTTAATACAACATTGTTTTAAAACTCCAAAGATGTCTTCAACTGGTTAGACTCAGTTAAATAAAGTATTTGCATCGTAAATGAATAAATAAGACTCGAAAACAGTAAATACTTAATACTAAATAAAACCTTGTATTTGTCGTATTTCCCTGTAATTGTTAATATTTCACTCACTGGGGAGTTTTTTTGTTGTTTTTTACTGTTAATTCTCGACAATAGATCCAATTATGTCAGAATTTGTCTTCTTTTAAATTACAGAGCTCAGAAAAACCACACTCAAAAAAATTGCGATGTTTGTTTGCTTACGATAAATTTCCTCGTTACGTTAAAAAATGTTTTTTTTTCCCCCTAATAAAATCCAGTGAAGTTGTTTTTTTTTGAATAACTGAAAACAATTACGTTGAGCCAACGTTTAGATTTTTGGAGTGTAGTTGACGTGACTTGGTAGAAGTTATTAATGAGTACAACTTAATTTGAGGAGTTCAATCAGGGGGGATCGTTTGTACAACGCAGGGGGTGGGGGGGATTTTTTGGGGAATGTACCCTCGCTGCCAGCGACGACTGCGTAGGACGAGCTTGTAGAGCAGCTACTAGCGCTCCAGAACCCCAGTTGGGTTGGGGTTCTGGAGTCCTTAACCCCTCCCCCTCCACCCCTTTCGGAGTATGGATACTGGTGGCGGTGGCGGATGACTCTGCTGAGGCCGATGAACGATGATGATCGACGCTCCACAACCCTGGATGTGGTAAACCTGAGGGTAACAGCTGTAAGACCCCTGCAGTACTCTGGCCCAGGTGTGCCAGAAGAGGGTCTTAACGTTGGTTAAGACCTCGACCCGGGACGCAGAAGAAGAACCGAGGGAGAACTTGCTGCTGGGGTCGGAAATCCCCCGCGACGTCACGCAGGAATTACGACCCCCTTTGTGCTACGTATTATCCGGAACGCCGGTTCATTCGGCGTGAGGTGGGGGGGGGGCGGCCCCCCGCTCCGAGTCCGTCTTCATTAATGTCCGGCAGAAAAACCTGTGGCCCTTCTCAAGCCTCCCCTCCAAGTCCTTTTTAATGCTCTCCGCCGGCCAGTGGCCCCGGCCGCAGGGAGCGTCGTCACGGTGCTGGAGGTGGAGGGGAGGTGTGTACGGGTGGAGGAGGCGGGAGGGGCACGACGCTGCAGCGGCGGCAGCTGGCGGCCCAGCTTGCAGAGGCCATCGCCTCACAATGGAGAGCCGTCCCCCCGGGGCCGGTGATTTAGGACAGGGCTCTCTGGACAGGCCCCTGGAGGGGAGGAGAGAGGACACTGGCTTCGGAGGAACGCACCCACCCACCCTTCCTCCGCCGTCTCCTTCTTGTCTTGTCCTCTAAAGCTCCCCTGCTGCGTCCCTTACCCCCCCCCCCCTCCAACCCCGCACCCTCCTCTTCATCGCACCGCGGCTAAGCTCTCTCCTGGGACGAGCTGCCCGGCCTCTGGACGGAGAGCATTCCTGAGGTGTAGGACTCTGACACTGGCTGGACACAAAGGGGGACGACAACAGGTGCGCCTGGATCCTCTGTCGCCCGGCAGCTGAGAGATGGGGAGTCCGGGACGGGGGGGGGGGGCCATTATGCCGCCATTATCCACCGCCGCTCTACCGTCGGGCTGTCGGACCTCTTCTCCCGAACAAAAACAAGCCTTTTTATGTGTAACCTGGTCTCGTATCCTCACTGCAGCGACACGCCTCTCTTTCATCCTCCCGCCCCAGCTAGCACCTGCCGCCCTCCCGGCCCTCCCGGCCCTCCCGGCCCTCCGTCGGCCCAACGGCCACTTATCCCACGGCCGGGATTCAATTCAATCTGCGGGAGAACCCGGGCCCGCTTGTTCAGAAGAGAAAACCCACCACTTCATTTCAGAGCCATCGAGATGATCCAGCCACCTCTGCAGAGCGCCGAGCCCCTCCCCCTCCTCACGCCTCCCTCACGCCGGTTCTCTGAGGTTCTGCACAAAACTGTGTTTTGGGCAGAAATAACCCAAAGAATCTGTCTTCTTCTGTTCTTCTGTGTGTGAAACCAGAAGAAGAAAATCATAAAAAAAATTTTTTTTAAAAACACCTAAAAAAACTATAAAAAAAAACTAGGAAAGAAAAAGACAAAAAAAATATAGATATAAATCTAGAAGAAATAGGACAAAAACTCAGAAAAACTAAATACACAACAGAATTTTAAAACTAAAAGGAAAAAGTAGGCAAAAAAAAGTAAAAGCTGAAAATAATTGAAAAACAAGGTGAAAAAAATTTAGAAAAATTAAAACTACATACAATAACCAGATAAACAAACTTGTACAAGAAAAAAAACTAAATACAAAACTAGACATAAAACTAGAAAAACAAAAAACAAAACAAAACCTTTAAAAATTTAATAAACAACAAAATTGAAAAACTGAAAGGAAAAAAATTGAAAAACAATGGAAAAAATATTCACAAAAAATTGAAAACAAATAGGAAACTAGAAAAAAAGACTGAAAGGAAAAAGTAGGCTAAAAAGTAAAGCTGAAAAAAATTGAAAAACAAAGGGAAAAAAAATTGAGAGAAATTAAAACTACATTAAAAAAAAACACAAAAACCAGATAAAGAAACTTGTACAATAAAAACCAGAAAAATTTGAAAAACAAAATCTCAAAAAAATTGGCATAAAACTAGAAAAATTAAATATAAAACAAAATTTAAAAACTGAAAGGAAAAAAATTGAAAAACAATGGAAAAAATATTCACAAAAAATTGACAAAAAATAGGAAAAAGTAGACAAAAGAAAGAGAAAAACTAGACCAAAAAATATAGTAACTTTAAAACTATCCAAAGAGCTACAAAAACTAATTAACCAAATTTGACCCAAAAAACCTAGAAAACTAGAAAGAAAAAAAAAAACTCTACAAAAAAAAAAAGAAAAATTCCTGTTAGTTACGTTTCAAACAGAAACTCTGTTACAAAGACTATAATAATTGTACTTGAAGACTTTTTTTTCGTTCAGTTTGACGCTCCTTCACTGATCTAAAACGAATCTCTACCAGACGCCGTTTACACCACAACAGTTTTTACATCCCGCTGAGTTCTGGACTTTCCTTCACACCACATGAGAGAAAAAAACCAGAGGCCGCTTGTTAAAAACGTCCAGCACTTCATAGCAGAGATGATCCAGCCACCTCTGCCCCCCACCCCCTCACCTCCCCCCCGCCCTCACCTCCCCCCGCTGCCCCTCTGAATGATGGGATGTCTGAAATGAGCAGTCATACAGCAGATTGTTCACTGATAGAACGGGTGACAATGCCTCCAACAGAGCGGGGGTCCTGGGGGGATAGGCAGTATTTGGTTACTGCATCCCTGATCTCTCCCCATTGTGGTCGGCCCCCGGTCCCATGCAAGGTTGAAAGGGGGGTTTTGGGCGGAGGAGGTGTGTGTGGGGGGGGGGGGCGACATGTGCACATATGTGGGCCCACAGCGCAGGTGCCTGCATCTGTTGGTTTCTGGGCAGATGCTGCAGAGAGAGAGAGAGAGAGAGAGAGAGAGAGAGAGAGAGAGAGGGAGAGTCAGGGAGAGGGAGGGGAGGAGAATCACCTCCTTTTACTCTCCCATCACTCACGCCGGTGATTAAACCTGGAGGGGGGGCCAAAGGAGGAGCGGACGCTGACAAATGGAGAAAAACCTGCAAAAAAAAACCCAAAAAACAAAAAAAAGTAAATCCGGGTGTTTTTTTTGGTTCCCCCCCGATATCAAAAAACAGGAAGTGGACGACAACGTTTGGGTCTGGAGTTATTCCACATGGTTAAGGATCCACGATCCCGATCCTACACTGTAAAAAACTGTCCAGGGGAATTAACGTAAATAAAACTTTCCCATATGAAAACAGTAAAAAAGAAGGCGGTAAAATTAAAAACAGTTTTTTCAAGGTAATTTACTTTAATGTTTTGTACCGTATATTTTTTACAGTGAATCAATCATCAACTAAACTGCTTCTTCTTTTTTTTTTTTACAGTGTATTCCCGATTAATTAATTAAGAATCTTTTTGATTTTGTTGACGCCGCCAAGTTCTAACATGTCAGAAGTGGACCACCTCAGTAAAGGTCAGAGGTCACGGCTCCGCTAGAGCGGCGAGGAGAAAAGCCACTGCTGACCCAGAAGAAACATTACAGCTGGTCAGAATTTACCCACAATACACCTTGATGACCCTCAGAGCTTCTGGGAGAATCTTCTCTGGACTGATGAGTGGAGAAGTTGAACTGTTTGAAGATGGGGGTCCGGTTCCATTTAGTGGAAACCAAACACAGCGTTCCACCAGAAGAACATCGGACCTACGGTCCAACATGGAGGTGGCGGTGGAGTTCTGTGGAGATGATCTGGACCAGGACGACTCGCCATCACGGAGGCAAACATGGAGGAGATGTCGGGTCATCAAAGAGTAAGACCACCTCTGAGTCTGGACCTGAACCCCGTTGAGATGCTGCGTCTGGACATGAGAAGATCAGTTCTTGCTACCGCAGTGACGTCAGAGACGGACCTCCAGGTATCAGGAGGTCCTGGTACCGTGGAGGACAGGTGGATCCATTAGTTTCTCCTGAAGGTGGAACATCTAGAGGCTCAGATCTTTTTTTTTTCAGACTGGTGATTCATAAGATTTTTTTTAAATCTCTTTTTTTCTTCTTCTTCTCCTTGTGGAATTATGGGATGTCAGCTCTTCACGCTACAATATTCTAAGAGGACTCCCCTTGTTGCCATGACAACCCAGTCCGACATCATGTTCATTGATTCTGGTTCGGCTCCAGCTCAAATATTTGTTTTGGGTATCAGATGTCGAGTCATCGATTTTATTCATAGGGACCCGCGTGGGTTGGGGCGCGTCATCGCGCGTGGCAGATGTGCTTTCATAAACACTGGCACGCGACTCGCCACGTCTTTACCTCCCCCCCCCCCTACGTCTCTAGAGTCTCCGCGCACACGCGCGCCAACCCACCCCCCCCCTCTAACACACGCTTTGGGGTGCGTCTGCGCCCCTCCTCCCTCCCACGCGTGATTACTGCAGCATAAACCAATAAGCCCAGCACGTCTCCAGAAACAGCAGCGTATGCAAATGAGGCGGCAGACCGGACCGGGAGCCTCCGCGACCCGTGGGAAGCCGCGAGGAGCCGCGTGGAGCCCTGGGGGAGCCTCGGAACGGCTCTGTGGCCCCCGCATCTCCCAGCAGCTGGTCACAGTAATCTGATCTGAACACAAAGGAGCCTGTTGATCCGTGGGTTCCAGCAGGTAAAAGCAGACCGGGACCCGACTCAGAACCGGTCCAGTTTATCGCCAAACGCCCAGGAAACGATCCGAATTCCGCGCAGAACCTTGAAAGATCACTTTTAATTCAAGCACTGGATAACAAAGACCACATAAAACTCTTTTTTTGATGAGCAGAGAGGAGTTCTAATGCTCTTTTACTTTTCATCGTCATCATCATCATCATCAGAATCTTTACAGACGCGTAAACGCACCTCCCATCAGGCTCGCGTACATTTAGAGACCCCCTTCCTCCCCTCCTCATCTCCATCCACTCGCCTTGCGTCACTCAGGATAGGAACCACCAACCGGCCACCTGGCACCCTCGCGCCCTGCGCTCCACTTTGCGTGGAAGCTTTCACTCCCACTAAAGACGCGTCAATATATTTGCGCCGCGACGAGGTATCAGTAGAAGAAATCGATCGATCATCACGCTGCATCACTCTCGCTCCCCCCCCCTCCCTCTCCTCCTCCTCCTCCTCCTCCCACGATCACCGCCTCATATGATCGATATCGTGTGATGCGCGCCGTGTTTACGTTCCCACGAGTGACCATGTGTTGTCTCCTCTTTGGGGACCAGGGAGACTCCTAGCTTCCCCCTCGCCATATGGCCCCGGAGGGCCCATACCGTTACAGCTCCTCTAACATGCTTCCAGTGGAGTGGAGACGGAGCCGGTGGACGACAGGCGCGCGGTGACGTGCGCTCCAGGCCAAAGGAGGAGGAGGAGGAGGAGGAAGGAGGGAAATAAACGTCGTTTTCTGGATGTGGAGGGGGGGGGGGGGGGTTAGCTAGTGGCAGATGGCTTGTAAGGGTCTGTCCGCGTCTGAAGGCGTGTCGTGGTCCTTCAGGGAAGACACCCCCCCTCTCCTCCTCTCCTCCTCCTCCTCCTCCTCCTCCTCTTCCTCCTGCTTTCACAATCAATGGAAACCAAAGCCCAGAGAATGGATGAATAGTCGGAGCTGGAGTCACCCTGTTCTTGTCGGGAGCAGCTACTGGTGGGCAGGAGTTAAACTACAGCAGCCCCCCCCCCCCCCCCCCCCCCCCCCCTTACAGTAGCACTTAACCAGGCGGGGGCTTCTGGGCCAGGAGGAGTAACTAAGTACAACTACTCACGTAGGGTACTTAATACCCACTAGGGTTCTTTACTTGAGTATTTCCAGGATAAACTTTATACTTGTTTTCTTTTCTTTACTTAAAATCAAATGTAAAATATTTGTCTTTATGAGTTGAGGAAATTCTGCTAGGTCTTACGAAAAAACTAGCTAACTCAAATGAGTTATTCAGATGAGTACCGGAAAACTTTGGTTGTCGTTCCGAGTTTAGTTCGAACTTTTGAAAACATGTCCAAGGGTGTAATCTTTCGAAAACGCCGCCGTTTCCGTCACTGTGTAAACTGGCAAAACTCAACTCTTTAGAAACAAAGACATAGCCACACCCACATAGAGCAACAACAACAACAACAACAAGCATGTCTGAATGTCTGGCTTTGTTTTAAGCTTCAGATTCTGGGCTTATTAAAACTCCACCAGGA
The DNA here is from genome assembly GCA_037951165.1 of Lophius americanus. Classification (NCBI taxonomy): domain Eukaryota; kingdom Metazoa; phylum Chordata; class Actinopteri; order Lophiiformes; family Lophiidae; genus Lophius; species Lophius americanus. Next base: position 181,365 of record JBBDHG010000248.1, read on the forward strand.
AACTGGAGATTTCAAAGTTTCAAAGCAAAGGAAAAACGTTTCCGTTTTCAGATAAAAACAGTGTCGTGTAAACAGGACCAAAGGGAAGGCATTTCCGTTTTCAGATAAAAACAGTGTCGTGTAAACGGGACAAAAGAAAAGACGTTTCCGTTTTCAGATAAAAACAGTGTTGTGTAAACGGGACCGAAGAGAAGGCATTTCCGTTTTCAGATAAAAACAGTGTCGTGTAAACGGGACCAAGGAGAAGACGTTTCCGTTTTTAGATGAAAACAGTTTTGTGTAATATAGTTGAATTTGTGTCTGTAGATTATCCTTAATGTGTTTCTGGTTTCTATGTTGAGAGAGCACTCTAAAAAAAAAAAAACTATTTGAATTAACTTTATTGAATGGAAACTACGTCCGAGTGATTAAAAGTGTTTTTTGTTTTTTTTAAAGCACGTAGTAATGATGTTGTTGGATCAACACAGTCGATTAGAGTTGATTCAACTTCAATTTCTTGCTTTAGCGTCAACTTAATCTATTAGGTTGATCCAATTTAGTGACATATAAGTACACTCTAAAAAAATAGAATGCGCTCACTGGTAGCACACAATTAAATTAAGTATGACTGAGTTTAGAATTTAAGTTTATAATACCTAATTTCATTGTGTCACCGGTGGAAGTGATTTTTAAAGAAATTTTACCACCAAATTTTTTTACAGTGCGTAATATCTGTTTTAATATGCTCTTGGAATAAAATGTAAAATTCCTGCACTGAAATTTGAAAAATTTCCAAAAATGAAATTTCACTTCTTTATGCTTTTGAGGTCTAATCATGCACTGTAAAAAGAAAATTGTTCTTTTTACAGTGCATGTAAATACTGTAAATAACTTGTACCCTAAATTAAATTAAAGTATTTCTTGGTCTAATTAACAAGTTTAAGTTGAAAATACCTCATTTCATTTAATTCTGACCAGTTGAAGTCGTTTTTTGAGTTAATCCAACAATCATTTTTTACAGTGTAGAGGTCGATTCTATTAAGTTCATCAACAATTTAGTTTTTACAGCGCAAGATTCCGTTCTTTTACAACTTTACCTTAAAAAAAACTAAAATCAAAATGTGTTTATAGTTGTTACACAATTCTGACATTAGTGATACTTAATTTAATTCAATTATTTTTTACAGTGTAGTCCCAAATTAATTTATTAGGGTTGATTCAGACTTTGTTAGTTGGACTAAATCCATCCATGAGGTAAAGGGTTAGGGTTTAGGGTTTAGGGTTAGGAGTTAGGGTTTGGAATAGGGTTAGCATTAGGGGTTAGGGTTAGAGTAAGGTTAGCGTTAGCATTAGCATTAGGTTAGGGTTGGAGTTAGGGATTAAAAGTTAGCATTTGGGGTTAGGATTAGAGTTAGCATTAGGGGTTAGGGTTAGAGTTAGGATTAGGGGTTAGAGTTAGCATTTTGGGTTAGGGTTAGAGTTAGGATTAGCATTAGGGGTTAGGTTTAGAGTTAGCATTAGGGGCTAGGGTTAGAGTTAGGATTAGCATAAGGGATAGGGTTGGAATTAGCATTAGGGGTTAGGGTTTGAGTTAGCATTAGGGGTTAGAGTTAGCATTTTGGGTTAGGGTTAGAGTTAGGATTAGCATTAGGGGTTAGGTTTAGAGTTAGCATTAGGGGCTAGGGTTAGAGCTAGGTTAGGATTAGCATTAGGGGATAGGGTTGGAGTTAGCATTAGGGGTTAGAGTTAGCATTAGGGGTTAGGGTTAGCATTAGGGTTTAGGATTGGAGTTAACATTAGGGGTTAGCGTTATGTTAGCATTAGGGTTAGAGTTAGCATTAGGGGTTAGGGTTGGAGTTAGCATTAGGAGTTAGAGTTAGCATTAGGGGTTAGGGTTAGCATTGGGGGTTAGGGTTAGCATTGGGGGTTAGGGTTGGAGTTAGCATTAGGTTTGAGTTAGCATTAGGGGCTAGGCTTAGAGTTAGGTTAGGATTAGCATTAGGGGATAGGGTTGGAGTTAACATTAGGGGTTAGCGTTATGTTAGCATTAGGGTTAGGGTTAGAGGGTTAAAGTAAAATGACCCTAACCCTAAATGGAGTTAATCTAAACCAAATAAATGAAAGTGGCAGCTCAGACGTAGTTCAGGTGGAAACACTTTACATGATTTCATCAGATTAATCCAACAAATACCTGTTGAGTTCAAACAAATTAGAACCGTGAGAGAAATCTACACCTTTTCCACCAAAGATAACTCGGTGCTTGTTCGGTGCTGGTGCCAGTGCTTCGTTGGTTCAACTCGCGCACCTCCTAAGAACCCGTTTGCTTTTCCACTGGCAAAGAGCCAAGTCAGAACCACGCCATTACGTCAGAGTATGACGTAACCGGTTCTTGGCTCTAGACCCGGCAGAGAGCTGAGGGCTCCGGCTCCGGCTCCGAACTAGACCTGGAACCAGCTCGGTGGGAAAGGGTAGGTGCCGACAACTGGACTGAATCTTGTGGTTAAGTTAAAGTAAACTTAAAGTTTAGGTGATGAATTACACAGAATAAAAAAAAAGAATTCAAGTAAATATTAGTATAGTATATATATATATAAGTATATATATATAAGTATATATATTAAAGCTGGTCTTGATTTACCCACAATGCACCCTGATAACCCTCAGAACGTCTGGGAGAATCTTCTCTGGACTGACGAGTGGAAAAGTTAAACCAAACACAACGTTCCAGCAGAAGAACATCGGACCTGCGGTCCAACACGGAGGGAAACGGGAGTTCTGCTCCCTAGCAGGAGATTCTGAAGGAGAATGTCAGGTCATCAGTCTGTAGGTCCACCTCTGAATGTCTCCTGGTCAGAGTCTGGACCTGAACCCCTCTGAGATGCTGCGGTGGGACCTGAGAAGAACCTTTCAGTGAAGCGGCTTTAAAGCAGTTCTGCTGAGAGGATTGGGCCAAAATTCCGCCACAGTGACGTCAGAGACGGACCTGAGGTTGTGTGTGTGTGTGTGTGTTTGGGGGGGTGGGGGTGGGGGGGGGAGGGAAGCGGTGGTGGTTCTGGTCCCGTTCGACAGAGAAGAGATGGAGGGATTCTGGTGCTGGCCGTGATTAGAGGTAATAAGTGACCACACACCATGTGACGTCACGAGCGCAGGTCATTTGGATGAGAAAGGGAAAGCCCCCCCTGATGGTTCGGACCACAACAGTAGGTGACTCTCGCGCCTAGCCGTGCACGCGCGCGTATCTCGCAACTAATGTTGGCACTAATGTTGTGTTGCACAACCTCCTGCTCCAGGCGCGTGCGCGTGCGCACGCCACGTCGATTGGACACTTCTTCAGGGTTTGGCCGATATTTAAGGAGGAGAAGAAGAAAAAATGTTTGGGGGAGCCGATGCGCGCAACCAGAGGAGGCGCGCGCACGCTGTTATTGAGTGGAGAGCAGGTGCTGGGCAAATTACCATACAGCTGAGGGGGGGGGGGGGGGGAGGTGGAGGGGAAAGATGGGGGGGCTTACTCCTTCACCACACACACAATAACAAAAGTTCCCCCTCATGTTGGCCACGCGAGCCACTGTGGCGCGCGCGCGCGCACGCTCACACCCGCGTACACAAGCACGGAACACGCGTCCCCCCACCCCCCCCCCATCTTTCCCCATCCGAGGAGGAGAGTGGAGCAAAATGGACAAGCAGGAGTCCAACCCCCCCAGCAGATCTCTGCCAAGGAATGTTTTCTGTGGAGGTTGAAGAGAAAATGGTACCAAATACCAAAATGTAGAGAAGCAAAGAGGAGGAGGAG
>JBBDHG010000249.1:25000-52500 GCA_037951165.1 Lophius americanus
ATGTCACTGCCCTCACTCTACACACACACACACATACACACACACACACACACACACACACACACACACACACACACACACACACACACACACACACACACACACACACACACACACACAAACACAGAGTCTATTCTGATCCAATGTGATCATAGTCAATAATCTCCGTGGCGATGGCAAACCGCAGTCTGTTCATTCCAGTTGATGACATCACTGTGAAGTGAAAAGCATTCTGGGCCACAAAGTGGGATGAGCGATCTGACTGACAGGCGGTAACCATGGGAACTTTCAGTTAGCCTCCACGTTACCGTAGCAACAGGCGAGTTTTGTCAGTGTTTTGAGTTCAAATGTAATCTTAAAAAAAAGACAAATGCAACTTGTGAGAAACAAAAATCCATGGACACACACACACACACACACACCCACACACACACACACACACACACACACACACACACACACACACACACACACACTGGAGGATGAATTCACTGGTAAATAAGTTTTCAGAAACACCAGTCAGCTTCATTGTGTTCATCTGTGAGAGCGTAGGAAGAATCATCGTGTGCTGCTCTCATCATGGGTTCAAATCCCACATGTCAGTGAGGGGAGAGGAAGAGGAAGATGAAGATGAAGGTGTGCCGAGGAGCGACCTGCTCACGTCTCCAGCGAGAGTCGGAGAAGAAGGTCAGAGAGGAAGAGGAAGAGAGTGAGTGGATTTCTCCATCTTACCCGAAGGAGAGACTGGGACTCCTCTTTTGCGGCTCCTCCTTTTGTCTCATGTCCTCCTCCTCCCAGTCCAGTGTAGGGCTGGGGGGCCATCTGGACCTGTTTCTCCCCCGCTCCTCCGCCTGCAGCCGCTCCGCCCGACCGTCCTCCTCCGTACAGTTTGGCATCTCCCAGATATGATTTGGTATCTCCCAAAAATGACTTGGTGTCTCCCAGGTAAACCATGCTAGGTGAAGACACGCCTCTTTTCTGCTGTGAGGCTTCATGATTGGCTGAAACAAATGACAGTGACAGGGGGGAGGTGAAAAGGGAGGGGCTCCCACCTCCGGTTCCTCTTTCCGGTCCCATTTGCTCCTTGGGCACCCAGAGCAGACCGTGGGCCTGCTCACATCCTCTCCGGTCTCCCAGGTCTCTGGTCTCCCCGAGAACCCAGCCTTTCTCCCGCTCCCTCTCTTTCTCCTCGCCGCCCTCACGCTTCACCACGCCTCCCACGTCTTCCCTGCCTCCCTCTGCCAGCCGGCCCTCCGGCGGAGCGAGGGAGTAGAGGAGGCGAAGGTCTCCCTTGCTCTCTTCTTTGATGGCCAAGGTGGAGGGAGCCGAGCAGCCGTTGGCCGAGAGCGCCAGCGACGGCGTGAGTGATGATGTCAGCGAGGAGGGTAAGGAGGTGGTGGTCGGCGAGGGCGAGGGCTCATGACAGTGGGCCGAGTTAAAATGGTCCAGGAGGGCCGACGAATCGGGCGCCGTGAAGTCACAGCGGCGACAGCGGCAGCAAGCGTGGACACGCCTGTGGAGAGATAAAAGACAGAGAAGATAGAAAACATGAATATTCAGAGTTTATATGTATTTATCTGTGTATATGTATTTATCTGTGTATATATACTGTATTTATCTGTGTATATGTATTTATCTGTGTATATATACTGTATTTATCTGTGTATATGTATTTATCTGTGTATATGTATTTATCTGTGTATATGTATTTATCTGTGTATATATACTGTATTTATCTGTGTATATGTATTTATCTGTGTATATGTATTTATCTGTGTATATGTATTTATCTGTGTATATGTATTTATCTGTGTATATGTATTTATCTGTGTATATATACTGTATTTATCTGTGTATATGTATTTATCTATGTATATGTATTTATGTGTATATGTATTTATCTGTGTATATATATTTATCTGTGTATATGTATTTATCTGTGTATATGTATTTATCTGTGTATATGTATTTATCTGTGTATATATACTGTATTTATCTGTGTATATGTATTTATCTGTGTATATGTATTTATCTGTGTATATTTACTGTATTTATCTGTGTATATGTATTTATCTGTGTATATGTATTTATCTGTGTATATATACTGTATTTATCTATGTATATGTATTTATCTATGTATATGTATTTATCTGTGTATATATACTGTATTTATCTTTGTATATGTATTTATCTGTGTATATATACTGTATTTATCTGTGTATATGTATTTATCTGTGTATATGTATTTATCTGTGTATATATACGGTATTTATCTGTGTATATGTATTTATCTGTGTATATGTATTTATGTGTGTATATGTATTTATCTGTGTATATATACTGTATTTATCTGTGTATATGTATTTATCTGTGTATATGTATTTATCTGTGTATATATACTGTATTTATCTGTGTATATGTATTTATCTGTGTATATATACTGTATTTATCTGTGTATATTTACTGTATTTATCTGTGTATATTTACTGTATTTATCTGTGTATATGTATTTATCTATGTATATATACTGTATTTATCTGTGTATATATACTGTATTTATCTGTGTATATTTACTGTATTTATCTGTGTATATGTATTTATCTGTGTATATATACTGTATTTATCTGTGTATATGTATTTATCTGTGTATATGTATTTATCTGTGTATATGTATTTATCTGTGTATATATACTGTATATATCTGTGTATATGTATTTATCTGTGTATATATATTTATCTGTGTATATGTATTTATCTGTGTATATATACTGTATTTATCTGTGTATATGTATTTATCTGTGTATATATACTGTATTTATCTGTGTATATATACTGTATTTATCTGTGTATATGTATTTATCTGTGTATATGTATTTATCTGTGTATATGTATTTATCTGTGTATATGTATTTATCTGTGTATATTTACTGTATTTATCTGTGTATATGTATATTCATCTTTGTATATATATATTTATCAGTGTATAAATATTCATCTATGTTTATATATACATATATCCGGATCTTTTAACTTTATCTTATCTAACTTATCTTTTGTAAATATTTGTAAAACCAAGTTTGTTTGTGTATATATATATATATATACATATATATGTATATATATATATATATATATATATATATATATGAACTTCTGAACGTTAGTGAAATGATAAATAAAATAAGGAGTAAATCTGTCGTACTTTGAACTCTTCATTCTATCTGAATATGAGGGGCATAAAAAAGACTTTGACTGATTCTAATCCAACGGGAAGGAAAAGTCGTTGGCGTTCTCAGAGTGGAAGGATTACGGCTGCTTGATTTCCTCCGACCGCTCAGGTCCGGTTCCAGCGGGTTCTAGCGGGTTCTAGTTCGGCTCAGTCCCGGCTCAGGCGGCGACTCGGTGGTCCAGGAGATCAGAAAGAATTATGAAGAAACCGTGGCGCCGTAAACGCACCCGCATCAACCAACCGCATTCATTTCCTGTTGGCGAGGCCCCCAGTGATCGGCGACGCACAGCGGATCCGATTCTCCTGCCTCAGAAAAAAGTCTAGTTGCCTCATGTGAAGGCAAACGATGCTAATCACTGCGGCATCTAGAGCCGGAGCTCCGCCTCCTTCTGGGCGCTGCTTCACGTTCTACACACTAGTAACAACAAGAGACATCTCTAATGATTCAAACCACCAGAAAGTCCATCAGTACGTGACGTTTCCTCGGTTCTGCAGGAATCGTGGAGATGCGGTTCTGGACCTATGAGATGGAGAAGATGACTCCGCCTCCGGAGTCACTGCAGAACAGCTCTGTGGATCATGTTGGACGTGAACAAGATTCTCCGACTGATATCTTCTCATTCCTGCAGCAGGAGGGTTTTGGGGAAGCTGCCGGCTCTGGTTCTGATCCAGCGTCCCTCACTCTCCTGGGAAGCTGCCAGAACAATTCTCCAGGGAGGAAGGAAGGGCAAACTGCAGTTTACGGCCCGAGTACCACAGAGTCTTATTTTTGGCATCATAACTGTTATAGATCTGCTCTGCTCCTCTTCTGCGTGGCCCCTCCTCCTTCACCTCCCTCTGGCGGCGAGGAGTTCGGCGGCGCTGAAGCTGCTGGTCCTTCCATAGAGAACATCATCTGCAGCTATCACACGTCTGCTGTCCAGGAGGGAAACGTCCCCTGAGACTCTTTCTGAGTCAGATCCAGAGTCGGTACTGACCAACAAACTCTAACGGACCCTGAGGCGCCGGGACCCGATTCTGGGCCACAGATGTGGGTTTGACTTTAGCAGAACACAGAGATGGAGAACCACGACAATAGTTCAGAACCATCAAAGTATAGAACTTACAAAACGACCCGATACGATACGATGAGATCCAAAGCAACAAGATGAGATGCAAAATGATACGATATAGTAGTACGCAAGACAACGCGATGTGATGTAGTATGATACGATACGGTACGATAAAATACGATACAATACGACGCAATACGGTACGATAGGATAAAGCATTATACAATACAATACGGTACGATACGATAAGGCATGATACGATACAATACGGTACGATACGATAAGGCATTATACGATACAATACGGTACGATACGATAAGGCATTATACGATACAATACGGTACGATATGATAAGGCATTATACGATACAATACGGTACGATACGATAAGGCATTATACGATACAATACGGTACGATACGATAAGGCATTATACGATACAATACGGTACGATACGATAAGGCATTATACGATACAATACGGTACGATACGATAAGGCATTATACGATACAATACGGTACGATACGATAAGGCATTATACGATACAATACGGTACGATACGATAAGGCATTATACGATACAATACGGTACGATACGATAAGGCATTATACGATACAATACGGTACAATACGATAAGGCATTATACGATACAATATACGGTACGATACGATAAGGCATTATACGATACAATACGGTAGGATAAGGCATTATACGATACAATACGGTACGATACGATAAAGCATTATACGATACAATACGGTACGATACGATAAGGCATGATACGATACAATACGGTACAATACGATAAGGCATTATACGATACAATACGGTACGATACGATAAGGCATTATACGATACAATACGGTACGATACGATAAGGCATGATACGATACAATACGGTACGATAGGATAAAGCATTATACGATACAATACAGTACGATACGATAAGGCATTATACGATACAATACGGTACGATACGATAAGGCATTATACGATACAATACGGTACGATACGATAAGGCATTATACGATACAATACCAAAAGATACGACACAATATTATGCAAAACAATGCCATGTGATGTAATATGGTTCGGTACAATACCGTACTATACAAACATACGATATAATACGACACAATACGGTACGATACGATAAGGCATTATACGATACAATACGGTACGATACGATAAGGCATTATACGATACAATACGGTAGGATAAGGCATGATACGATACAATACGGTACGATACGATAAGGCATTATACGATACAATACGGTACGATACGATAAGGCATTATACGATACAATACGGTAGGATAAGGCATTATACGATACAATACGGTACGATACGATAAAGCATTATACGATACAATACGGTACGATACGATAAGGCATTATACGATACAATACGGTAGGATAAGGCATTATACGATACAATACGGTACGATACGATAAAGCATTATACGATACAATACGGTACGATACGATAAGGCATGATACGATACAATACGGTACAATACGATAAGGCATTATACGCTACAATACGGTACGATACGATAAGGCATTATACGATACAATACGGTACGATACGATAAGGCATGATACGATACAATACGGTACGATAGGATAAAGCATTATACGATACAATACAGTACGATACGATAAGGCATTATACGATACAATACGGTACGATACGATAAGGCATTATACGATACAATACGGTACGATACGATAAGGCATTATACGATACAATACGGTACGATACGATAAGGCATTATACGATACAATACGGTACGATACGATAAGGCATTATACGATACAATACCAAAAGATACGACACAATATTATGCAAAACAATGCCATGTGATGTAATATGGTACGGTACAATACCGTACTATACAAACATACGATATAAAACGACACAATACGGTACGATTCGATAAGGCATTATACGATACAATACGGTACGATACGATAAGACATTATACGATAGAATACGGTACGATAGGATAAGGCATTATACGATACAATACGGTACGATACGATAAGGCATTATACGATACAATACGGTAGGATAAGGCATTATACGATACAATACGGTACGATACGATAAAGCATTATACGATACAATACGGTACGATACGATAAGGCATGATACGATACAATACGGTACAATACGATAAGGCATTATACGATACAATACGGTACGATACGATAAGGCATGATACGATACAATACGGTAAGATAGGATAAAGCATTATACGATACAATACAGTACGATACGATAAGGCATTATACGATACAATACAGTACGATACGATAAGGCATTATACGATACAATACGGTACGATACGATAAGGCATTATACGATACAATACCAAAAGATACGACACAATATTATGCAAAACAATGCCATGTGATGTAATATGGTACGGTACAATACCGTACTATACAAACATACGATATAATACGACACAATACGGTACGATACGATAAGGCATTATACGATACAATACGGTACGATACGATAAGGCATTATACGATACAATACGGTACGATAAGGCATTATACGATACAATACGGTACGATACGATAAGGCATTATACGATACAATACGGTACGATACGATAAAGCATTATACGATACAATACGGTACGATACGATAAGGCATGATACGATACAATACGGTACGATACGATAAGGCATTATACGATACAATACGGTACGATACGATAAGGCATGATACGATACAATACGGTAGGATAAGGCATGATACGATACAATACGGTACGATACGATAAGGCATTATACGATACAATACGGTACGATACGATAAGGCATTATACGATACAATACGGTAGGATAAGGCATTATACGATACAATACGGTACGATACGATAAGGCATTATACGATACAATACGGTACGATACGATAAGGCATTATACGATACAATACGGTAGGATAAGGCATTATACGATACAATACGGTACGATACGATAAGGCATGATACGATACAATACGGTACAATACGATAAGGCATTATACGATACAATACGGTACGATACGATAAGGCATTATACGATACAATATGGTACGATACGATAAGGCATGATACGATACAATACGGTACGATAGGATAAAGCATTATACGATACAATACAGTACGATACGATAAGGCATTATACGATACAATACGGTACGATACGATAAGGCATTATACGATACAATACGGTACGATACGATAAGGCATTATACGATACAATACGATACGATACGATAAAGCATTATACGATACAATACGGTACGATACGATAAGGCATGATACGATACAATACGGTACGATAAGGCATTATACGATACAATACGGTACGATACGATAAGGCATTTTACGATACAATACGGTACGTTACGATAAGGCATTATACGATACAATACGGTAGGATAAGGCATTATACGATACAATACGGTACGATAGGATAAGGCATTATACGATACAATACGGTACGATACGATAAGGCATGATACGATACAATACGGTACGATAAGATATTATACGATACAATACGGTACGATGCGATAAGGCATGATACGATACAATACGGTACGATAAGGCATTATACGATACAATACGGTACGATACGATAAGGCATTATACGATACAATACGGTACGATAAGGCATTATACGATACAATACGGTACGATACGATAAGGCATTATCCGATACAATACGGTACGATACGATAAGGCATTATACGATACAATACGGTACGATACGATAAGGCATGATACGATACAATACGTTACAATACGATAAGGCATTATACGATACAATACGGTACGATAAGGCATTATACGATACAATACGGTACGATACGATAAGGCATTATACGATACAATACGGTACGATAAGGCATTATACGATACAATACGGTACAATACGATAAGGCATTATACGATACAATACGGTACGATAGGATAAAGCATTATACGATACAATACGGTACGATACGATAAGGCATTATACGATACAATACGGTACGATAGGATAAAGCATTATACGATACAATACGGTACGATACGATAAGGCATTATACGATACAATACGGTACGATACGATAAAGCATTATACGATACAATACGGTACGATACGATAAGGCATTATACGATACAATACGGTACGATACGATAAGGCATTATACGATACAATACAGTACGATACGATAAAGCATTATACGATACAATACGGTACGATACGATAAGGCATGATACGATACAATACCAAAAGATACGACGCAATATTATGCAAAACAATGCCATGTGATGTAATATGGTACGGTACAATACCGTACTATACAAACATACGATACAATACGACACAATACGGTAGAATTACGACACAATATGACGTAATACGATACAATACCATACATTAAGGTGTAATACAGCACTCTACGATACGATAAGATACAGTACGATATAAGACGGTATGATACAATACAAGACAATACGGTTCAATACGATATGACGCGATCAAATAGGATGTGATGTGAGACAATGTGATGCGATACAACGCGATACGGTACGATATGATACGTTACATTACGGTACAATACGGCAGAAACACGACGCAATAGGGTAGAATATGATCCAATCAAATTGATATGATATAATACGAAACAATACTTAACAATTCAACACACACAGGACAGGTGTGATAGGACACACCTTATGTCTCTGTAGGTCATGTGATTTGGACTCAAAAGCTGCACACAGAACCCCTGGTACCCACACCAGAACATGACCCATACTGCACACACCTGACAGCAGACCCCCATGAAACTCTAACACCGACCCCCCAGACCCTCAGCAGCATCGTCAGACGGTTTGATGGAGTCCAAACAAATGGGTTTTTGAAACCGGGTCGGCTCTGGGGGCAGGGGGTTTTCTAAGCCTGCCTGAGAACTGAATCAAGGATGGACCGGAACTGGAACTCAGTTCATCCCCTTCATTCTGGCGACTACCAGAAGACAGAGGTCGAGGTCGTCACACCAAACTGACATCCCATAATTTAACCAGACTCTCAGACACAGCCGGATAAAATAAAAGCATCATCTTCTGATTGAAATATAATTTCTCTCCACTCTCTCTCCCGTTCACTTCGCTCACTGAAGATCATCTGTTTGATCCGCCCACCGAACGTTCTAAACATCTGCAGCAGATCAAAGGGATCCAGATGTCTGTGGAATGTCCACCAAACACCTGTGTACGTAAAACTCAACGGGTCAGAACTCATGCAGCGAGTGGGTCCAGATACTCTTCATAGGAAGGCGTGGTTCTTTTTTCTAAAGAATAAAGTGTTGAGTATGAACTCACCTACAGACCACCAAGACCACCAGCGATTATTCTTCCTCTGTTCTTTATGTCACGCCTGTATTTCCTGTTTGTTCCTGCCGCCATCACTCCTTAATCAAGTCACCTCCATCTATTCTGATCATTCAGCGCCGCTGTTACCGGACCACCTCCTCAAGATGCAGCGTCCTCTCATGGACCACGCTGCCCTGGTGGACGGTGGCGATGTCAGGGGTCAGAGGTCAGCTCTCAATCCACACTCACAGTTTAGTTTTGTTTGTGACTGGAAAACCGCCGGAAGACGAATGATGTCATTGCCTGAAATATTTCCCTCTTCTTTGCACCGGTGTGACGCTTTCACAAAGCCTTTGAGGTCAGGCCATCACGAACCCTCTGAGGTCACACCATCACGAACCTTCTGAGGTCACGCCATCACGAACCTTCTGAGGTCAGGCCATCACGAACCTTCTGAGGTCACGCCATCAAAAACCCTCTGAGGTCATGCTATCACAAAAACTTTTAGCTCAAGCCATCACGAACCCTCTCAGGTCACGCCATCACGAACCCTCTGAGGTCACGCCATCACGAACCCTCTGAGGTCACGCCATCACGAACCCTCTGAGGTCACGCCATCACGAACCCTTTGAGGTCACGTCATCACAAACCCTCCTAGGTCACGCCATCACGAACCCTCTGAGGTCATGCCATCACGAACCCTCTGAGGTCACGCCATCACGAACCCTCTTAGGTCACGCCATCACGAACCCTCTGAGGTCACGCCATCACGAACCTTCTGAGGTCACGCCATCACAAACCCTCTGAGGTCATGCCATCACGAACCCTTTGAGGTCACGTCATCACGAACCCTCTGAGGTCACGCCATCACGAACCCTTTGAGGTCACGCCATCCCGAACCTTCTGAGGTCACACCATCACGAACCTACTGAGGTCACGCCATCACGAACCTTCTGAGGTCAGGCCATCACGAACCTTCTGAGGTCACGCCATCAAAAACCCTCTGAGGTCACGCCATCACGAACCCTCTGAGGTCACGCCATCACGAACCCTTTGAGGTCACGCCATCCCGAACCTTCTGAGGTCACACCATCACGAACCTACTGAGGTCACGCCATCACGAACCTTCTGAGGTCAGGCCATCACGAACCTTCTGAGGTCACGCCATCAAAAACCCTCTGAGGTCACGCCATCACGAACCCTCTGAGGTCACGCCATCACGAACCCTTTGAGGTCACGTCATCACGAACCCTCCTAGGTCACGCCATCACAAACCCTCTGAGGTCATGCCATCACGAACCTTCTGAGGTCACGCCATCAAAAACCCTTTGAGGTCACGCCATCACGAACCCTCTGAGGTCACGCCATCACGAACCCTCTTAGGTCACGCCATCACGAACCCTCTGAGGTCACGCCATCACAAACCCTCTGAGGTCATGCTATCACAAAAACTTTTAGCTCACGCCATCACGAACCCTCTGAGGTCACGCCATCAAAAACCCTTTGAGGTCACGCCATCACGAACCCTCTGAGGTCAAGCCATCATGAAACCTCTGAGGTCACGCCATCACAAACCCTCTGAGGTCATGCTATCACAAAAACCTTTAGCTCACGCCATCACGAACCCTCTGAGGTCACGCCATCAAAAACCCTTTGAGGTCACGCCATCACGAACCCTCTGAGGTCACGCCATCAAAAACCCTTTGAGGTCACGCCATCACGAACCCTCTGAGGTCACGCCATCAAAAACCCTTTGAGGTCACGCCATCACGAACCCTCTCAGGTCAAGCCATCACGAACCCTCTGAGGTCACGCCATCAAAAACCCTTTGAGGTCACGCCATCACGAACCCTCTGAGGTCATGCCATCAAAAACCCTTTGAGGTCACGCCATAACGAACCCTCTGAGGTCACGCCATCACGAACCCTTTGAGGTCACGCCATCAAAAACCCTTTGAGGTCACGCCATCACGAACCCTCTCAGGTCAAGCCATCACGAACCCTCTGAGGTCACGCCATCCCGAACCCTCTGAGGTCACGCCATCACGAACCCTTTGAGGTCACGCCATCAAAAACCCTTTGAGGTCACGCCATCACGAACCCTCTCAGGTCAAGCCATCACAAACCCTCTGAGGTCACGCCATCCCGAACCCTCTGAGGTCACGCCATCATGAACCCTTTGAGGTCACGCCATCAAAAACCCTTTGAGGTCACGCCATCACGAACCCTCTCAGGTCAAGCCATCACGAACCCTCTGAGGTCACGCCATCATGAACCCTTTGAGGTCACGCCATCAAAAACCCTTTGAGGTCACGCCATCACGAACCCTCTCAGGTCAAGCCATCACGAACCCTTTGAGGTCACACCATCATGAACCCTCTGAGGTCACGCCATCCCGAACCCTCTGAGGTCACGCCATCATGAACCCTTTGAGGTCACGCCATCATGAACCCTTTGAGGTCACGCCATCATGAACCCTTTGAGGTCACGCCATCATGAACCCTCTGAGGTCACGCCATCACGAACCCTCTGAGGTCACGCCATCACGAACCCTAATTTTCCGCTGAGAGTCTGAACGCGACTGTGGTTTGGGTCAGGAACCCAACATGCTCCGGGTCAGTACCTGTTGGATGTGACCCACCTCCGTGTTACAGACAGACAGAGTCAGGTGGGAGTCTGACTGTACTTTCTGGAGGCGGGTCTTTGGTCTGGTGAAGCTGAGTGGGTTTATTTGAGCGGATCAGAGCCGAGGTTCTGTTCAGGGTGTGATGGACTCTGAACGCCCCTCTGCTCTCTCTCCACACTTCCCTCTCTCTCTTTGTCTCCATCCCTTCTTCCTCATTCTGACTTACATCCAATCTCTCCTTTACTGTGTCTGTAGCTCCTCCCCTTCTTCTCCTTCCTCCTCCTCCCTCGTTCTCTCCTCCTCTCACCCACCAATGAATCAAACGTTTCATCTTCCATTGATTGCTTGCAGAAATCTGGCTAAGAGGGTCTGTGTGTGTGTGTGTGTGTGTGTGTGTTTGTTAGTGTGTGTGTGTGTGTGTGTATCAGTGTGTATGTTTGTGTGTGTTTGTATGTGTGTGTGTTTGTGTGTGTGTGTGTGTTTGTTAGTGTGTGTGTGTTTGTGTGTATGTTTGTTTGTTAGTGTGTGTGTGTGTGTATGTGTTTGTGTGTATGTTTGTTTGTTAGTGTGTGTGTGTGTGTGTGTGTGTATGTTTTTGTGTTTGTGTTTGTTTGTTAGTGTGTGTGTGTGTGTATGTTTTTGTGTTTGTGTGTGTGTTTGTGTGTTTGTTAGTGTGTGCGTGTGTGTATCAGTGTGTATGTTTGTGTGTGTTTGTATGTGTGTGTGTTTGTGTGTGTTTGTGTGTGTGTGTGCGTGTGTGTATCAGTGTGTATGTTTGTGTGTGTTTGTATGTGTGTGTGTTTGTGTGTGTTTGTGTGTGTGTGTGCGTGTGTGTATCAGTGTGTATGTGTGTGTGTGTGTGTGTATGTTTTTGTATGTGTGTGTGTCAGTTTGTGTTTCTGTAAAAAAACAAAAAAAGGAAAACTAGATCAACACGTCTACAGAGATTTTCTCTCTCCCTCTGTCTCTCTCTCCCCCTCCCTCTCTCTCCCCCCTCCCTCTCTCTCCCTCCCCCCCTCGCTCTCTCCCCCCTCCCTCTCTCTCCCTCCCCCCTCCCTCTCTCCCTCTGTCTCTCTCTCCCCCTCCCTCTCTCTCCCCCCTCCCTCTCTCTCCCTCCCCCCCTCGCTCTCTCCCCCCTCCCTCTCTCTCCCTCCCCCCCTCCCTCTCTCCCTCTGTCTCTCTCCCCCTCCCTCTCTCTCCCTCCCTCTCTGTCTCTCTCTCCCCCCTCCCTCTCTCTCCCTCCCCCCCTCCCTCTCTCCTTCTGTCTCTCTCTCCCCCCTCCCTCTCTCTCCCTCCCCCCCTCCCTCTCTCTCCCTCCCCCCCTCCCTCCCTCTCTGTCTCTCTCTCCCCCCTCCCTCTCTCTCCCTCCCCCCCTCCCTCTCTCTCCCTCCCTCTCTGTCTCTCTCTCCCCCCTCCCTCTCTCTCCCTCCCCCCCTCCCTCTCTCTCCCTCCCTCTCTGTCTCTCTCTCCCCCCTCCCTCTCTCTCCCTCCCCCCTCCCTCTCTCCCTGTCACTGGACATCATGAGTGTGTGTGGGGGTGTGTTTGGATGAGCAGCAGATCTGCAGTGGCGTTTATTCGGACTTATCCGTCCTTCTTGAAGGCTGTGAATTAAAGCTTACGGTTTACTTCAAAGTCTAAAAGTCTTTGCTCTTACGTTGACGGGCTCATCCTCCTCCCCCCAGAGAGAAAACCGAGGAGCGATAGTCCGTAAGAACTCTGTTAGCCGTTACACTGGGAGTCAGACGGCGGCGTTGGGAGTGAAAGGGCGCCGCGTGAGATGAAAACGCATCAGTCGGAGAAACGGGAAATGTTTTTAAAGAGAGTGTGCGTGGATTCAGGAGGATCCCGCCGCTGCGCCGCATTTCCAGCCTTCGACCGACCTGTGGGCTAGCGAGTTGCATTGTGGGTAATCCAAGCGTTTTTGTCAGGGAGGATGTTGCATCTCGCCGAACCATCCTCTTTGGCGGCGGGTGGGTCCGGCAGCATTGACGAAGAACTGGACCATCTTCCGGGGTTCAGTGTGAGCGCACAGAGATAGCTTAAAGATGTGAGGCTGAGGAGGCCAGACTCTTCCTCAGGCTTCCACAGAAACACATTCTCACAGTTTCAAACGTCAGAGCTGATGCCAGGATTAGATGCCGTCTGGGTCGCCAGGACCTGCTGCTGATTTCCTTCCACAGACTCAGAAAAGAGGAAATAGCAAAGGATCCAAATGAGATAATATGAATCTGGACACGCAGGAAGTCGACCACGTTCCTCGGCTGGAATTTCTGACGGAACCTCACCAGCTTCCAGGGATGGAGGATCGGAAACGGTCCAAAATTCTTCCAGGAGTCTTCAAATACCAGCGACAATAGAGAAATAAAGATCAAAGGGATCCAGCCGGTGGCGTCCGTTATGTAACTTTTAGAGTCCGTGTAAAAACCTGATGACACTCGGGTCATGTGACACTTCTGTTCTTTAGAACTCCAGCTGTCGGTACTGACCCAGTCCATAACCCAGCAGAACCTGGATGCATGTCTACTTTATGAAGGAGATCTTTCATTTTAGAAGAGAATACCACATATAATATTAATTCTCTGTAAAAAAACATCTTCTAACTTGTTTTGTATGAATTTGTTGAAAGTTGGATGGAGTGAATGAATAAAACATGAGATAAACCTTGAATGAAGGAGTTTATCTGCTTAAAGGCTGGACAGTAAAAACTATCAGAGTTCACCTTCATGATTCTAGAAAACATTTATATTTACACTCAGCATGAGCGGAATATTTACTCTCTGACTGAAGCAGGAGAGTTTGTGTGATCGCCCCGTGTCTGATGGCTCCTCTCCACCTCCTCCACCTCCTCCATCAGTCCAGAGACACAACACACACACACACTCTCTTTCTCTGTCTCTCTCTCCCTCCCGCTCTCTCTTTCCCTCTCTCCCTCTCTTTCTCTCTCCCCCCTCTCTCTCTCTCTCTTTCTCTCTACCCCCCCCTCTCTCTCTCTCCCTCTCTCCCTCTCACTCCCTCCCTCCCTCTCTCTCTCTCCCTCTCTTTCTCTCTCCCCCCTCCCTCCCGCTCTCTCTTTCCCTCTCTCCCTCTCTCCCTCTCACTCCCTCCCTCCCTCTCTCTCTCTCCCTCTCTTTCTCTCTCCCCCCTCCCTCCCTCTCTCTACCTCTCTCTCCCCCCCTCTCTCTCCCTCCCCCCTCTCTCTCCCTCCCTCTCTCTCTCTCCCTCTCTTTCTCTCCCCCCCCCTCTCTCTCCCTCCCGCTCTCTCTTTCCCTCTCTCCCTCTCTCTCCCTCTCACTCCCTCCCTCTCTCTCTCCCTCTCTTTCTCTCTCCCCCCTCTCTCTCTCTCTCTTTCTCTCTACCCCCCCTCTCTCTCCCTCCCTCTCTCTCTCTCCCTCTCTTTCTCTCCCCCCCCCCCTCTCTCTCCCTCCCGCTCTCTCTTTCCCTCTCTCCCTCTCTCTCCCTCTCACTCCCTCCCTCTCTCTCTCCCTCTCTTTCTCTCTCCCCCCTCTCTCTCTCTCTCTTTCTCTCTACCCCCCCTCTCTCTCCCTCCCTCTCTCTCTCTCCCTCTCTTTCTCTCCCCCCCCCCCCTCTCTCTCCCTCCCTCTCTCTCTACATGTTTGTAAATAATCTAGATCACATCCCCATGAATGATCAGTATCCGATCCATCTCTTTAATCTCATCCATCTCTTACCTGTAGTGTCTAAAAATCTCCTCCTCCACCTCCGTGATGAAGTGACACTTTGTGCAGGAGAACTCCCTCTCTCCTCTGCCTCCTTCCTTGTCTCCGCCCGCCTCCTCCTCCGCTTTCACGCGCGGCGCCGCCGCCTTGAGGTTGATCAGGCTGTGGCAGCTCTCGTAGTGTCGGAGCAGCACGTCGATGTCGGTGGTGGCGAACGCACACTGGTCACACAGGTGGGTGACGCCTTCGGAGGAGCAGAGTCACGTTTAGGAGGAGGAGCCAGGGACACAGGTGCTACAGGTAGACGTTCTGAGAGAATGTGCTGGAGTACCTTGTGATACGACAGGATGGGCAGGATGAGCGGGGTGAAAGGTCACGACGGGGTCACCTCTTAGACTAGGAGGGGTCATGCTGGGGGAGGTGGCCCTGGTGGGTTTTGAGCCGATGTCCTGCTGTTTGATGGTCTGAGGGAACTTAGAACAGCATTTGGGGCAGGTGGACTTCCGACAAGCGAAAGGGTGAGATACCTGTTGAGGAAAGCAGACGGCGTTAAGTTCTGTGGCACCGGGACGCATGTCTGTGCAGCCCAGCTGAAAGAACCGCCAGCTGAGGGGGGCCTCACCTCGCCCAGGTGCTTCTGCGGCTGGCACAGCCCCTGTGGGCAGTACATGCAGTGCTGGATGCAGCAGCGGTGGATGGAGTGGTTGTGCTGGTAGTGCAGCAGCAGCGGCGCCACGATGATCACGTCGGCGCTGTGGGCCATCGAGTAGCGGAAGTCGCACAGCTGACAGTTGTAGCTGGTCACCACTGCCTCCGGGTCGCCGCTGTTTGCGTCTCCTGGGGAGCAGAAAACAGAGAAGAGTTCTGCTGGAGCAAAGTAGCGTCAGGGTCAAAGGTCATCACAGCCACAGAAGAAGAACAACCAGACGACTGCCGTCTCATCTGTAATCTTTTTCTTAATCTTAGCAGCTACTCGCTCATGAATATTCATGTTAATAATGATCAGCACTTTTACTTCTTCACTCCAATACCGTCGTCACGACGACCAAACGCTGAGATGTCCTCCAGCAGAAAAATAAAACTAATATTGATTTATATATATATATATATATATATATTATTTTAAAACAAATATTTATTTGAAAGTATTACTTTGAATAAAACCTTGAGATTATTTAAAAGTAAAATGTCTGAAATTTTAAAAGCTACTATAAAGGGAAAGAAAAAGAATAAAGATTTGATAATATATAAGTAAAAACATGTATGAGTATAACTAAGGGAACGGTAGTTGTATAAAGAATAAAAACATGTTGAAAGTATTAGTAGTACTGCTATAAGTACTAGCATAAAAATGAATAAAGTAAAAATACCTTACATCACACTCTATGACATCATACTATACATCATACTGTATGACATCACACTGTATGACATCATACCTTATGTAATACTGTATGACATCATACCTCACAGCACACTGTATGACATCATACCTCACATCAGACTGTATGACATCATACTGTATGACATCATACCTCACAGCACACTGTATGACATCATACCTCACATCAGACTGTATGACATCATACCTTACATCACACTGTATGACATCATACCTCACATCACACTGTATGACATCATACCTCACATCAGACTGTATGACATCATACCTCACATCATACTGTATGACATCACACTGTATGACATCATACCTCACATCATACTGTATGACATCATACTGTATTACATCAGACTGTATGACATCATACCTTACATCACACTGTATGACATCATACCTCACATCATACTGCATGACATCATACTGTATGACATCATACCTTACATCACACTGTATGACATCATACTGTATGACATCACACTGTATGACATCATACCTTATATAATACTGTATGACATCATACCTTACATCACACTGACTTACCTTGGCTGTTGCTGGATGGATTATTGGACGACAGATCTTTGCGACCTTTTGATGTCAAGTCTTCTCTCTCTTCTCCCTCTCGCCTCCCCCCTCTCTCCCTCTCTCTCTCCAGACCCCCAAAGTTTGAGTTCTTGGGGCTGGCGTTGCCCCCGACACTCATCTTATGTCTTTGTTCATAGTGCTCTAAAAGCTTAGCCGAGCCCCCGGACCACTCGCAGCTCCAGCTGCAGAATTTACACCAATAGTACGCTTGCATAGAACCCCGGCCCGGCTCGCCGCTCCAACCGGACCCCTCTGAGCACGCCCTGACCGGGATGGAGTAGCCCACCAAGGAATTGTCCTCCGCTCTGACGGACACCCGGTCTGCTCCGTCTAGGAAGGGACTCCTCTCCTTGGTCTGGTTGTCGTGGGCCGTCAGATTGTTGGAGGCCAGCAGAGGCGTGGTGGGCGGAGTCTTGACCTTATTTGGATGCGAGGACAGGAAGTGTTGTTCGAGTTCTAACGAGTTGCTGCCCATGTAGGTGAAGTTGCAGAACTTGCAGCGGAAGTACTTGGTGTTTCCCTGACAGTCAGAGGTCTTACGGCCGATCCCGATCAGAATCCCTCCCAGAGTCACCTGAGGACGGAGAGGAAGACCAACATGAGCAGAACATTCAAGATCCATGTTCTGTGTTCTGTCCTTCACACAAACTCAAGAGTGAGTGGAGCACTGCTGGTTCTGTCCGGGTCCATTTCCCAATTTGCAAAACATCTGTATCTAAACTCCAAAACTCTGGAAACCCTTATTTCAACACTGATAGGACGAAGAGCGGAGAACCGTGTGTGAAGCTGAGACAGAAACCTTCTTGTGCTTCAGCCAGAACCATCTTTGGACCGAACACGTTTTCACGTAGATAAGTCCCGCTATTTACCCGACACCGGCGCTGGTGCTGATGTGTGATCTTCATTTCCGCTCAGGAGGTATCAAAGGAGCTTTTACTCCGAGATGAAGAGTCACAGATTCACCAGCATCATTTTTAATTCATGAGCAGCAAATATTTGTGGAGCAGAGGAACCAGCGTTCAAACACGAAGGCAGCGCCGACCCAAACACACAACGCTCAGACTCATCCGCTCCAACAGAACTAACAGTCATCCCTCATGTTCCATTCGTACCTGCAGACCAGTAGATGGTTGTGGATCTGTCGTTTGATGTTTTCATCAGTCACCTGTCTGCAGGACACCTAGATGCTGATCACACCTGAGAGGACCTCCAGCACCGTCAGACTGTCTGAGTGGATCTGGGTCTCTATGGATCCACGCGTCATTACGAAGAGAAGCAACCTCAGCTGCAAGAAGCAGTGTTTCCCGTAGAGAGGCCCCGCCCAGGTATATTAAGACCCGCCCAGGTATATTAAGACCCGCCCAGGTGAATTAAGACCCGCCCATGTGAATTAAGACCCGCCCATGTATATTAAGACCCGCCTAGGTAAATTAAGACCCGCCCAGGTATATTAAGACCCGCCCAGGTGAATTAAGACCCGCCCATGTGAATTAAGACCCGCCCATGTATATTAAGACCCGCCCAGGTGAATTAAGACCCGCCCAGGTAAATTAAGACCTGACCAGGTATATTAAGAACCGCCCCGGTGAATTAAGACCTGCCCAGGTATATTAACGACCGCCCAGGTGAATTAAGACCCGCCCAGGTATATTAACGACCGCCCAGGTGAATTAAGACCCGCCCAGGTATATTAAGACCCGCCCAGGTATGTTAAGACCCGCCCAGGTGAATTAAGACCCGCCCATGTATATTAAGACCCGCCCAGGTAAATTAAGACCTGACCAGGTATATTAAGAACCGCCCCGGTGAATTAAGACCTGCCCAGGTATATTAAGACCCGCCCAGGTAGACGCACACACCCTGTGGACCAATGGGAACAGCCGAGGCTGCCGTTGGATTTTTATCCTTTTTATTCTCCCTGAACGTTTACTGCCTCACAACTATGTGGAAAATAATTTTTGTTTGGTCTATTAGCTTAATGCTAACGCATGATGGGAATTTCCATACACATGCTAATGGAATTAGCATTGACGGCACGACCGTAATCAAACAATAAACAAGGATGTGCAAATAAACTATTTACTAATTTACTAACTTTATATATGTGTGTGAGTTTAATCTGAGAGAGTTTTTTAATGAGACTATTTTTAAATTGAAAAATTAAAAACTAGAACTACTGTTCTGAATAATTTCATCATTTAGAACACATACACAATGTTCCTTCAAAATAAGAGCAGGTCAAATACACATGAGTCCGTGTTTGTGCCATAAACAGAATAAACAGGTTCAAAGTTCAAAGTTTATATATATATATATATATAACACTGAAGGTTCACTTGAGTTTAAGTGAGGAAGAACTCTTCATCATCAGGCGCTCTAAGTCATGGAGGAAACGCCGATGAACCCCTGAGGAGCAGCGATTGCCACCGGCGCCGCCCGGGGGGAGGGTGGAGGTCCAGAGTCTTGCTCAAGGACCCGTCTGCAGGGGCAGTCCCGGACCTCCTGTGCGTTCACTTGGACCTCTCAGTGTTTGGTTCAGGGTTTAAGGTTCTGACCCGGCGTGTTTGGTCTGCTGGCTGATTTATTTTATTTAAGTTTATTTAGTTTATTTTATTTAATAAAAGCCGTTTCACAATATTTACAGCGCCGGGATCGAGAGGTTTGACGACCGCAGTGAATATGGTGGCGCAGGAAGGTCCTCGCCGCCCACTAGTCCCCTCCTCTTTATTTGCCCCGCCCTGCATTTAGATTCTCTCTCTATGAAAGCAGAACTTTGATCGGACCTTCTCCCTGAGATTCACTCGTACCGGATCAGAACATCAAGTCATTTTGGCGGGAAAGATAGAGGAAGAGGACGGAGGAGGGGAGAGAGTGAAAACAGAGGGAGGATGGGTGGGGGAGGAGAGCAGGACGAAGCAAATGAAGAGGCATTAACGAGGCGCTGAGGAGGAGGAGCAGGTGAGGAGGAGGAGGTGAAGAGAAGGAGGTGAGGCAGGCAGAGACGGATGACGAGAGAGACGAGAGGATAACAGAGAGAGAAGAAGAAAGTTAAATATGTCTGACAGCCGTTTCATTAGGCAGACTAACAGCCCATTAGAGCCACGGGCTCTCCCTCCTCCTCCCCCCCCCCCCCCTCTCTCTCTCCTCCTCCTTCTCTCTCTCCCTCCTCCTCCCTCTCTCTCTCTCCTCCTCCTCCTCTCTCTCCCTCCTCCTCCCTCTCTCTTTCTCTCTCTCTCCTCCTCCTCCCCCCCCCCCCCTCTCTCTCTCCTCCTCCTTCTCTCTCTCCCTCCTCCTCCCTCTCTCTCTCTCCTCCTCCTCCTCTCTCTCCCTCCTCCTCCCTCTCTCTTTCTCTCTCTCCCTCCTCCTCGCTCTCTCTTTCTCTCCTTCCTCCTCCTCGTCCTCCTCCTCCCTCTCTCTCCCTCCTCTCTCTCTCCCTCTCCCTCCTCCTCCTCCTCTCTCTCCATCCCTCCTCCTCTCAACCTCTCCTCTAGTCTTTTTTCCAGGAGTCTCATTGGTTGACGGGACATCTTGTCTTAGCAAATGACAGCATGGAATTTTCCAAACGTGGGCGGGAGAGGGAGAAGCGAGGGAGAGAAGGAGAGAATAGAGACTCCTTTCATTCAGGCTTTTTTATATACTTTCGCTTTTTCGTCATAATGACGATTTAAGCCCACTGGATTTTCTATTTCTGACTCCGTGTGTGTGTGTGTGTGTGTGTGTGTGTGTGTGTGTGTGTGTGTGTGTATGTGCAGGACAAGTGTGTGTATCGGTGTCCGTTACGTGACTTATAGACTGATGGTTAAAGTGAAATGAAACACACACACACACACACACACACACACACACACACACACACACACACACACACACACACACACACACACACACAAACACACTTACACATACATACACACACACACACACACACACAGACACACACACACACATACACATACACAAAGTCGCACACGCATACAAACACACACATACACACACATATACATTTATACACACATATAGATACATATACATATAAACACAAACACATATACACAGACATTTACATAAATACATATACACAAAGATACATACACATTAACACTCACACACACACACACACATATACTTATATACATATATACACGATCACATATACACACAGAAATATACACTGATACGTACACGCACACACGCACAAAAATACACACATGTAAACGCACATAAATAAATACGCAGACACACACACGTACACACACACACACACACACACAAACACACACACACATACTTACACATACATACACACACACACACACACACACACACACACATACACACACACACACACACAAAGTCGCACACGCATACAAACACACACATACACACACATACACACACATATACATTTATACACACATATAGATACATATACACAAAGATACATACACATTAACACTCGCACACACACATACATATATACTTATATACATACACAAAGTCGCACACGCATACAAACACACACATACACACACATACATATATACTTATATACACGATCACATATACACACAGAAATATACACTGATACGTACACGCACACACGCACAAAAATACACACATGTAAACACACGTATACATACGCACATAAATAAATACGCAGACACATTCACATAGACACACACACACGTACACACACACACACACACACACACACACACACACATACACTTTTAAACACTTACACACACACGCTTATACACAAACACGTACACAGATACACGCACAAACGCACATATGTACCGATACACACACACACGTACATGTACACACACACACACACACACACACACACACACACACACACACACACACACACACACACACACACGTGCAGCCTGTCTGCCAGGTGTTCTACTGGACCCGTCTGTCTGGAGTTTCAGAACTTGCAACCCAAAGCCTCCCTTTAGGAACACGCCTGATCAGACGCACATTGTTCGACGCCGTGAAGGTGTCAGCTGAGCGGCGAACAGAACTTTACAGACTTCCGGGTGATTATATTATTTATATATATATATTTATTGAATCCTAACTGATTCAACCTGGTTCAGATTCCAGTTTGTTACATTTCTGACAGGAAGCTGCTTCAAAACGCAGAAATAAATATTCTGACCCACTTTGAGTCCGCTTCATTCATGGATGTAGAGGAACCAGCAGCTGATGCTGGTTCTGATCGCTGCACACACACATCACAGAGACACACACACATCACAGAAACACACACACATCACAGAGACACACATCACATAGACACACATCACATAGACACACATCACATAGACACACACCACATACACACATCACATACACACATCACATAGACACACATCACATAGACACACACCACATACACACATCACATACACACATCACATATACACACATCACATAGACACACATCACATATACACACATCACATAGACACACATCACATACACACATCACATATACACACATCACATAGACACACATCACATATACACACATCACATAGACACACATCACATACACACATCACATATACACACATCACATAGACACACATCACATATACACACATCACATAGACACACATCACATATACACACATCACATAGACACACATCACATACACACATCACATATACACACATCACATAGACACACATCACATAGACACACATCACATAGACACACATCACATACACACATCACACATACACACATCACATACACACATCACATACACACACATCACATATACACACATCACATACACACACACCACATAGACAGTGTGAGAGAATGCCAGCAGACCGGTTCTGTCTGTGAGCGGTCCATTCTTACATCAGAGCAGAACCTCAGCAGAAGTCAGAATCTTCTTCCTCCCCGGGTTTTTGTTAAAGACAATAATAGTTCCTGTTCTAGTCTCTCAGAACCGGGGATCGGGTTCATTCATTCATTCATTCATTCATTCATTCATTCATCATCCTGCACAGGGTCGTGGGGCTGGAGTCTATCCCAGCTGACGTCGGGCCAGATCTAATCAGGTTTCAGGTTCTGTAAACGCAGCGCTCTTCTTCCACACTTTATATAACTAATAAAACCTCCAGAACCGCTGGACAGTTCTGGACGTCACATCTAAATTGAAACAGTAGTACTTTATTCACAGCGCCGGTCTGAAGTGGACCCGGAGGCGGGGCTAAGCCAACTAAATGAAAGAGGTAAACGTACTGCGGAATAGTTCTGCTCAGGTTCTTCTAGGGTTCTGATGCTTCGCCATCAGTTAAACAGCTTTCACTGTTTCACAGGTTTGAGTTTGTTCCATCTTTAGAGGCTCCAGTCGGACTTTCTGAGGTTTTGGGTCCAGTCCAGTGTGGACCCATAAGCGAGGTCCTTAGTGCTACCAGCCTACCCAGCCACATCTAGTGCTGGTCCCGAGCCCGGATAAAAGGGAGGGGTGTGTCAGGAAGGGCATGAGACTGAAAACCAGCGCCAGATCAATATGTGGACCCAGATCCGCTGTGGCGACCCGCGAAGAGGGACAGAGGTGAAAGGAGTTGCTATTTGGGTCGAGTGAACTGAAAGATCTCAGGGTCACACGGGTTTGTTGGACGCTGGACGAGAGTATGAAACAGAACCAGTGAAGACAGGAGCTTCTAAGAGGTTCTGGAGGGTTCCAGAAACTGAAGGATCCTGCTTCAAACCCACTCAGCAGAATTTCAGCGAGTTCTTTTCAAGAAGAAAAAGAAAAGTTAAATCAAGGAGAAGCGTATCAATAAAGGTTTCACGATTGGATTGAAGGGGTGACCTCGCAGGAAGCCGTGGACCAGAACCTCCCCCTCTAGAACTCTCTGCTTCATCCAGCAGAACTTCATTTATTCCCCTTCAGTGGTATATATATATATATATACGTGTGTATATATATATATATATACACATGTATATATATATATATATACACACGTATATATATATATATATATACATGTGTATATATATATATATATACACATGTATATATATATATATATATATATATATATACGTGTGTATATATATATATATATACACATGTATATATATATATATATATATATATATATATATACATGTGTATATATATATATATATACACATGTATATATATATATATATATACGTGTGTATATATATATATATATATATATATATATATATATATATATATATATACACATGTATATATATATATATGTATATATATATATACATGTGTATATATATACATATATATGTATATATACATATATATGTATATATACATATATATGTATATATATATATATATATATATATATATATATGTATATATATGTATGTGTGGACTGCTGTATGTTCATGTGTTCATCGGTGGTTCTGCAGGTTCTACCTGTACGTCATATGTGCCATTCATCATAACGGTCCGGTGCTGCTGGTTGTGGACATCCGGTCTGGTCTTCCCCAACTCTTTGGCCAGGTACCTCTGGGCCGGACCCGCCTGTGGTTCTGACAGCAGAGACAGCAGAAACTTAGACGGGTCGAAAACAGACGACTGGAGAAACTGTCAGTGGTGCATTCAAGGACAAGTCAGGGTCAGGAAAAAAGAGTTCTTTTAGGACCAGATGTGAAAACTCAGAACTTCCTGTGATCCACTTTACTTTTGTATATGAAAAGATACTGAGGTGGTAACAGGACCAATACGGGTCAGATTCAATTCAGGACCTGATTGGAACTGATCCAATCTCATCAGACCTGATCCGACCTAATCAGAACTGATCAGAACTGATCCGACCCGATGATCCAACCTTATCCGACTTTATCAGAACTGATCAGAACCGATCCGGTCTGACGAGGTCTGGTCGGACCGATCGGACCTCCCGATCGGACCGTGTGCGTAGAACCTTCATATTAAGTATTGGGTTTACAAAACAAGGGTCAGCAGGCGCTGAAGGAGAAGCAGTGAGTGGGCGTTACCCAGAGGTGCGTGCTGGGGGGCCATGTTGTGGAGGGCCAGGATGTGCGTGTCGAGGGCGGCGTCCTGCCGCGTGCGGTTGTGCAGACCCAGGTGATACTTCCTGAAATGCTTCACCAGGTCGGCCGGGTCGTTGCCGTAGTAACCGTAACCACACACGTTGCACTTAAAGTCCTGGAGTTTAGGAGAGGGGCTGGAGGAGAGCGGAGGGGTGGCAGAGGTCGACTCCTCCTCCCCTTCCTGTCTGGAGAGGAGGTGGGGGGCTGAAAAGAGGGGAGCCATGAGATGATTTGTCTCCCCCCTGACTCTCTCTCTCCTCTCTCGCTCCTCTGTGGCCTTCTCCCCGTCCTCGGCCTCAGACTGGCTCCCGGGTCTGTCAGTCAAGGGAGCCCTGCCTTGTTTGGCCCTCCCTTCTCCTCCTCCCCTCCTCCCCACTCTCTCCTCGTTATTGTAGCGATCACCAACAGATGAGGGAGAGACAGATGAGGACGCACACTCGCTCTCTCCCTCCTCCTCCTCTTCTTCATCATCTCCTCTGATCTGGTCGGAGGATTCCGGCTCAGACGGTCGGTTTATTCGTTCAGCCTCTGCTCCCACTCTCCCCTCCTCCTCTCCCTCCTCCTCCTCCTCTGCTACTGGCCTCCTCCCCTCTTCTTCTTCCTCCTCCTCACCTCCAACACTCCGGATAGGGGGATTCTTCTTCCTCACCATCTCTGATCAAATAAGGAGAAAGAAAAAGTTACAGTTATACGCATTGTGTGATGAGCTGTGAGGAGGTGTGTGGAGCTGTGAGGAGCTGTGAGGAGGTGTGTGGAGCTGTGAGGAGGTGTGTGGAGCTGTGAGGAGGTGTGTGGAGCTGTGAGGAGCTGTGAGGAGGTGTGTGGAGCTGTGAGGAGCTGTGAGGAGGTGTGTGGAGCTGTGAGGAGCTGTGAGGAGGTGTGTGGAGCTGTGAGGAGGTGTGTGGAGCTGTGAGGAGGTGTGTGGAGCTGTGAGGAGGTGTGTGGAGCTGTGAGGAGCTGTGAGGAGGTGTGTGGAGCTGTGAGGAGCTGTGAGGAGGTGTGTGGAGCTGTGAGGAGGTGCGTGGAGCTGTGAGGAGGTGTGTGGAGCTGTGAGGAGCTGTGAGGAGGTGTGTGGAGCTGTGAGGAGCTGTGAGGAGGTGTGTGGAGCTGTGAGGAGCTGTGAGGAGGTGTGTGGAGCTGTGAGGAGGTGCGTGGAGCTGTGAGGAGGTGTGTGGAGCTGTGAGGAGCTGTGAGGAGGTGTGTGGAGCTGTGAGGAGCTGTGAGGAGGTGTGTGGAGCTGTGAGGAGGTGTGTGGAGCTGTGAGGAGCTGTGAGGAGGTGTGTGGAGCTGTGAGGAGGTGTGTGGAGCTGTGAGGAGGTGTGAGGAGCTGTGAGGAGGTGTGAGGAGCTGTGAGGAGGTGTGTGGAGCTATGAGGAGCTGTGAGGAGCTGTGAGGAGCTGTGAGGAGGTGTGTGGAGCTGTGAGGAGCTGTGAGGAGGTGTGTGGAGCTGTGAGGAGGTGCGTGGAGCTGTGAGGAGG
>JBBDHG010000249.1:65000-75000 GCA_037951165.1 Lophius americanus
GGGGAGGGGGGCTGACAACTTCCTCTCAACATCCTGTGATCAGAGCGCAGAGGTTGCTGGGGGACAGCCAGGAAATTACACACACACACACACACACACACGCACACACACACACGCACACACAGACACGCACACACACACGCACACAGACACACACACACACACACACACGCACACACACACACGCACACACAGACACGCACACACACACGCACACAGACACACACACAAACAGATACACAAAAAACACACACACAGATAATCACACACAGACACACAGATAGACAAACAAACATACACACACACCCATATACACACACAAATATATACACACACACAAACAGATACAAAAAAACACACGCACACACAGATACACAGACAGATACACACACAGATAATGACACGCACACACATATAGACACAAACGCACACACAAAATGAAATGTTTATATTATCACCCTTAAATATTATTGCTGCGTTACAGATTGTAAACAAGATTTTACTTTAATACTGTATTTATAAAACCACCTCATCTTCATGAAGACGGACGGAGACATGATGAAGAACAGACATTAAAGGAAGTCGCAGCAGTTCCCATGTGTGTGTGTGTGTGTATGTGGTGTGTGTGTGTGCTTCAAGATGTGTTTGTGTGTGTGTGCATAAGTGTGGATGTGTGTTCTTATGTGTTTGTGCATTTTTGTTTGTGCATGTTTGTGTGTGTGTGCATACCTGCGTGTGTGTTCATGAGTGCGTGTTTGTGTGTGTGTGCATACGTGCGTGTGTGTGTGTGTGTATGTGTGTGTGCGTTCACTGAGTATTTCAGGTAAAGGAGGGAAAGTAAGCGAGAGAACATGAGCGTTTTCTTTCGCTTTTGTCGCTTACTCACGTTTTATGACCCACTTATTTATGGGAGCAGATGTGTTCAGAACCAGACGCTCTCAGCGGGTCGCCGGCACATGCATGTGAAGGACGCCGGGGCGCTCCAGAAAAGCCTCGGGGCTCGGTCTGAGCTTTCATTTCCTCTATCTTGCATAACAGCTGACAGACACACACATGCGGACGGAGACGTTTGTCCCTCCCAGAGGGACGACCGAGGGAGACGACGGCTCAGAACCCGCTCCTCGCTCACAGAACCCAGCCTGCGTTACAGCGAACCGGTCCGACCTTTCCAACAACAATCAGTTCCATCCACTGAGACCAGGAGGAATGAGCTTGAGAACAAAACGGCGCCCAGAACACAGGAACCCTTCCACAAACAACGCCGACCCACGTTTAAGGTTTGAAGGATCCGTCAGAACCGGTCACCAGGAGCCACCGCGGGTTTTATATCGCTGCTTAAACTATAGAGAGAAGCGTCCGTGACATCACAGACCATAAAAGTGGGTTAAAGGTCGGATCGGCTCTAAAGGCCCCTAAAAGTCTGAAGTTTGTGTTTTTAACCTCATTCCTGACACAGATATGTCCTTGTGATGGAAACCTCAGGAACATCTGAGGGAAAGGAATGATGATGAAGACTGAAGACTTCATCATGACTCTTCATATATATATGCTGTATATATGTAATATAACATGACATAATAATATATAATAAAGAAAGTTGTGATAGTTTATAAATATTTGAAAACCACACTCAGAGATAAACGTGTCTTTTCTTCTTTAGTGTGTAAATAGAACCTGACGTTACTCACATCAGGCGCCGCCCGTCAAATTCTGCATTCTGGACGTGAGACGTTGGAGTTGATCACCTGTGATTGTCTGACTGGAGCTTCTGCTCAGGAACTCACGTGGGACGGAGACGCAGCTGCTGCTAGCCTGGATCAAGTTTGATAATATTCAGACGGCGGCATCTCGACAAGGTTGCGGCGAGATATCGACAGAATGCTATCAACCTTTAATCGTGTATTGTATCAAAAAACGCCGGAAGGACATCTGCAGAGCCGCCGTAAACACCGGCGGTGGAAAGTTGCTGCTGCAACCTTCTTCACCCTACCTCAACCTTCTTCACCCTACCTCAACCTACTTCCCTCTACCTCAACCTTCTTCACCCTACCTCAACCTTCTTCACCCTACCTGGCCCGTTCTCCACTCTCTCAGGACACCTGGAGTAGGTCAATGATTTGCGGTGATGTCACCGTACAATATCTGATTGACGGTACCTCACCAGCTGAGTCTCAGGTTCCAAATGAGCGGACATGAACATCACCTCATGTCACCGGCTGCTACCACTGATGAGATGAAGAGCAAACATGGAGCTCATCATACATAAAGCTCATGTTAATACAGGTGTGTGTAAATGTGCATCAGGTCAGGAGGTACAACCTCAGCTCTGCCGCTTGAAAAGAAAATAATGGTGTTCAGCTCATTCTAGCAGAAGAAGGGAATCAGATCTTCCATTCACTCGCGCTCCCGTGAAGAGACTGACAGGAAGATCATGTGATAAGAACCAGAGCGACGGAGCATCAGTGAGCGACACCACGGACATGGTACCTGATAGAGGGTACCAGATAGAGGGTACCAGATGGATGGTGTCAGACAGAGGGTACCAGATAGAGGGTGTCAGATAGATGGTGTCAGACAGAGGGTACCAGATAGAGGGTGTCAGATAGATGGTACCAGAAAGAGGGTACCAGATAGAGGTTATCAGATACAGGGTGCCAGACAGAGGGTGCCAGACAGAGGGTGTCAGATAGAGGATACCAGATAGAGGTTGCCAGTCAACAGATAGATAGTACTAGATAGATGGTACAGTACAAAGGGTAACAGATAGAGGGTGTCAGATAGAGGGTACCCTGATAGATGGTACCAGATAGAGGGTAACACATAGATGGTACCAGATAGAGGGTGTGAGATTGAGGGTAACAGATAGATGGTACCAGATAGAGGGTATCAGAAAGAGGGTACCAGGTAGAGGGTACCAGATAGATGTCAACAGATAGATAGTACTAGATAGATGGAACCAGATAGAGGGTAACAGATAGATAGTACTAGATAGATGGAACCAGATAGAGGGTAACAGATAAATGGTACTAGATAGATGGAACCAGATAGAGGGTAACAGATAGATGGTACTAGATAGATGTCAACAGATAGAGGGTAACAGATAGAAAGTACTAGATAGATGGAACCAGATAGAGGGTAACAGATAGAAAGTACTAGATAGATGGAACCAGATAGAGGGTCACAGATAGATGGTACTAGATAGATGTCAACAGATAGAGGGTAACAGATAGAGGGTAACAGATAGATAGTGTCAGATAGAGGGTAACAGATAGAGGGTACCAGATAGAGGGTAACAGAAAGAGGGTACCAGATAGAGGGTACCAGATAGATGTCAACAGATAGATAGTACT
The DNA here is from genome assembly GCA_037951165.1 of Lophius americanus. NCBI lineage: Eukaryota > Metazoa > Chordata > Actinopteri > Lophiiformes > Lophiidae > Lophius > Lophius americanus. The sequence continues at coordinate 68,351 of JBBDHG010000249.1, forward strand.
AGATAGATGGTACAGTACAAAGGGTAACAGATAGAGGGTGTCAGATAGAGGGTACCCTGATAGATGGTACCAGATAGAGGGTAACACATAGATGATACCAGATAGAGGGTGTGAGATTGAGGGTACCAGATAGCCGGTACCAGATAGAGGGTAACAGATAGAGGGTGTCAGATAGATGATACCAGATAGATAGTGTCAGATAGAGGGTACCAGATAGAGGGTACCAGATAGATGGTACTAGATAGATGGAACCAGATAGAGGGTAACAGATAGATATTACTAGATAGATGGAACCAGATAGAGGGTAACAGATAGATAGTACTAGATAGATGGAACCAGATAGAGGGTAACAGATAAATGGTACTAGATAGATGGAACCAGATAGAGGGTAACAGATAGATAGTACTAGATAGATGGAACCAGATAGAGGGTAACAGATAGAAAGTACTAGATAGAGGGAACCAGATAGAGGGTAACAGATAGATGGTACTAGATAGATGTCAACAGATAGAGGGTAACAGATAGAGGGTGTCAGATAGATGGTACCAGATAGATAGTGTCAGATAGAGGGTACCAGATAGAGGGTAACAGAAAGAGGGTACCAGATAGAGGTTGCCAGATAGATGTCAACAGATAGATGGTACTAGATAGAGGTTTTCAGATAGAGGGTACCAGATAGAGGGTAACAGATAGATAGTACTAGATAGATGGAACCAGATAGAGGGTAACAGATAGATAGTACTAGATAGATGGAACCAGATAGAGGGTAACAGATAGATAGTACTAGATAGATGGAACCAGATAGAGGGTAACAGATAAATGGTACTAGATAGATGGAACCAGATAGAGGGTAACAGATAGATAGTACTAGATAGATGGAACCAGATAGAGGGTAACAGATAGAAAGTACTAGATAGAGGGAACCAGATAGAGGGTAACAGATAGATGGTACTAGATAGATGTCAACAGATAGAGGGTAACAGATAGAGGGTGTCAGATAGATGGTACCAGATAGATAGTGTCAGATAGAGGGTACCAGATAGAGGGTAACAGAAAGAGGGTACCAGATAGAGGTTGCCAGATAGATGTCAACAGATAGATGGTACTAGATAGAGGTTTTCAGATAGAGGGTACCAGATAGAGGGTAACAGATAGATAGTACTAGATAGATGGAACCAGATAGAGGGTAACAGATAGATAGTACTAGATAGATGGAACCAGATAGAGGGTAACAGATAGAAAGTAGTAGATAGATGGAACCAGATAGAGGGTAACAGATAGATGGTACTAGATAGATTGTTGCCCTTTTATTCCCCTCCCCTGCCTCTATACCTGCTCAGGTGGGTCAGACCTCCGTTGTGTTGTAGAATATGAGACCCGGGTTGAGGAAACTACTGACAGAACATAGTATCACGGCTGATTCTGTTCTGATCCGTCATCTTCTCAGATGCGGTCAGACACAACTGCTCAGCTTGTTTACTCCCTGTTCTCGTCTGTTTGTTTGTTGAATCAACCTGCCCTCCTCTTCCTCTTAGACGACGTCTGCTAACGTGGAATTATACTGGCTGCTGCTGCCGACCTTTAGTTGCTGTAATGAAAGACGTCCTCGGCGAGTGGCGCTGAATAAGAGTCTGTGTCTGTGGCTAAAACTCACAGTCGCAGCTTTTATTAAACCAAACGTCAGATTACTGCCATAACAAGCTGTAAACAAGCGGAACCTTTCACGAGTCGCCTGGGACATAAAAGTCATCTAGTTTGGTCTTAATTGGATCATGTTTCTGAAAACTACGTCTCTAACAGAACGCCATCAGACCGCTGGCAGCGCCTTTGATCTCTTCGCTGAACTCTTCATACTCTGCACGATGATTATACTGTAGTGATTAAACAAACTGAGATTGTGTTTGGGCCGGGTCAACATTTGGCTCATATTGGTTCCGTGTCCTCTTCGGTTCTGGACGTGTCCAAATGATGGACGCCACGTTCTTCGGAGGAGCGAGTTAGTCTGGTTTAGGGTTTGATCTCAAGTCCCCCCTCCTGCTTCACACGCTAACTAACTAGCACTGACATGAGGTAAGGACAGAACAAGTCCAGGAGGGTAAGACCGGGTGGGTTAAAGGTTGACCCAGCCTCAGAGCTGGACCCGCCGGACTGAGGAGCAGATGTTCGGTGCCGTACACAATCACTGACGGATGACTTCATCTCCACTAAAGGTTCTACTTCTTCTCTTCATAAGTAGCGGATATGAGAAAAGGTTCTCCAGGCGCCGGCCGTGGGCTGGACATCCGGACATCAAGACGTCTCCAGGTCGCTACTTTCCACTCGAAGTCTCGTAACCATCACCTTTTGGATCTCGTCATTGTAACTAACATTCCATCTTAGGAGAATGAAGGCCTTTAGTCTCTGGACATCTGGGCATTAAGTTATCAGAGGAACCGCTAATGAAACAGCATCTCAGCTTGCAGCTCCCCAGAGAACTTGTGTCTGCCGGGCAGCACCGAAGGAACGCCATCAGACGCCGCGATTCATCGCTTTTACTGTTTCTGATGAAAGGTGCCGTTTAGAGAGGAGAGGACCTCTGGGGATAATCCACTCATGGAAAATACATTGTGAAGGATGAGCACCGAAAAAATCAGGACCTGAAAACAAGAGAGTGACCCGACCCGACCCGACTCTCCTGGTGAACGCATCCCTCTGAGGGTGGAAACTTCCTGTCTGGGTAAGTTTAACCCTCTGGAGCCTGAAGTCAGAATCAGGTTAACCCTATACTTTAATATACCGCATTAAATAATGTTCAACACGTCACGTGAAGTTCTTTTACAGCCCCCCGTCTCCTCTGTGACCCCACAGCCTTTTAGATCTACACATCTATAGATCTAAGGATCAAAAGATCTACGGATCTAAAGATCGACGGATCTACAGATCTAAACCTCTAAAGATCTAAAGATCTACGGATCTAAAGATCTAAAGATCTAAAGATCTAAAGATCTACGGATCTAAGGATCAAAAGATCTAAAGATCTACGGATCTAACGATCTACGGATCTAAAGATCTACGGATCTAAAGATCTACGGATCTAAAGATCTACGGATCTAAAGATCTACGGATCTAAAGATCTACGGATCTAAAGATCTAAAGATCTAAGGATCAAAAGATCTAAAGATCTACGGATCTAAAGATCTTCTGAATTTCAACACAACTTCTGTGGGCGAGCAGTGAACACCAACGCTGTCTTGATGGGTGTGAACAGCGTGGAACATGACGAGGAGAGATTCAGGAGGCGGGTCCAGAAGGAATGAAGGGATGAGAATAAACTGTAAGAACAGCAGCTGTCAGTCAAACACTGTGAGAACAATCAGACGGAGCTAAAGACGCCTTTGGACAGATGAATGATTCAGTTACTCTTCAGTTACTCCTCAGTTACTCTTTAGTTTTCTCTTTAGTTACTCTTCAGTCAATCTTTAGTTAGTCTTCAGTTACTCTTTAGTTACTCTTCAGTCAATCTTTAGTTACTCTTCAGTTAGTTTTCAGTTACTCTTTAGTTACTCTTTAGTTTCGCTTCAGTTTCTCTTCAGTTACTCTTCAGTTACTCTTTAGTTACTCTTTAGTTACTCTTTAGTTATCCTGAGGCGGTGTGGTTGTTTTGTTAGTGGACATAGTGTCAGAGATGAAGACAGAGAGGTAGTGTGAGGTAGGGAGGAGATTCTTTCCACCTATGTGTCATTTCCTCTGACTCTCTCTCTCTCTCTCTCTCTCATTCTCTCGTTCTGTCTCTCTCTCTCTCTCTCTCCCTCTCTCTCTCTCTCTCTCTCTCTCTCTCTCTCTCTCTCGTTCTCTCCCTCCTCTCTCTCTCTCTCTCCCTCTCTCTCTCTCTCTCTCTCTCTCTCTATAAGACATTATTATATATTATAAAGACTTTACATTACCCATACTCAGGGAATACTCAGGATTCCCAGCCTCAGGTGCATTCCACTCAAGAAAGGATATTTAATATATATATATATATATATATATATATATATATATATATATATATATATATATATATATATATATATATATATATATATATATATATATATATATAACTGAAGATATATATACATATATTTCTGAGCAAAAACGTGAAAATATAAAGAACTAAAATAACTTGTGAGGAAACCTCAGAAGGGAAAAGTACCAGGATGTTGTTCAGCCATGTCCTGGAAACCTTCTCGGAGACAAATGTCACTCACTGAGCCCAAACTCAACTTATAACCATGGAAACAGAAAATACAGATGATCAAAAACAGTGTCGTACTGGAGTTCTGTTCGGGAAACCGGACCAAACCTCAGGATAAGGCCCACTTTAACCATAGAAACCAATAAACAAAAACAGCTCAAATTCCTGCAGACCGAAAGGCTTTTCTTTGGTAGCTGGATTTCAAACGCAGAAAGATTCATGAAAACTCCGTTTTTCAGTCATGGTCAGGACATAAAACAGACAGAACCGGTCCCCAGAGCTGGAGGCAGAGGATAGAATCAGAACATCAACCTGAGAAGTGTTTTTGTTCAACGACTGTTCACGATCATGATCCATCAACATCTTCATTCTGGGTTCTAAAGTCCCGAAAACCAGCAAAACGACCGAAAGGATTTCACATCCAATAAACGTGATTCACCGGACTCTGAGCGGGCCGAGCCTCGGCGAGCCGAGTCGTGTTGGATGCTGACCGATCACGGTGTGTAAGCTTAGAGTGGAGGTTCTGATTCTGACCCACCTGGTTTTGTTATTTATTCTATCGCCCTCAGCTGCCCAACGGGATCAACGAAACAAACATGGAGGAAAATACAACAAAAAGTTCTACAGAAGCGACCCAGCATCCTTCAGTCATCAGGGTTGTGGTTAGTCCTGTAACCAGGACGGGCTCAACAGAACTTTGTGTTTATCATCATCAGAATCCCAGAACCTCCCCTGTAGTCTATGAACAAGACCCCGACGCCGACGCAGCGTTCAGGTACCGACGCCACGGCGAGCGGAGCAGGAAACGGACTAACGAGCAGGAGGATCAACCACAGGGACAAAAGTTCTCCTCTAAGAATCCATCCTGCCAAAGTGTCCTTGAGCAGGACACTGGACCCAGAGGCTCGAGGAGGATCACAAGATGCCTGTGAGCTCAAGTCACCAAACCTCCTCACGCCTCGCCACAAACACTGTGGTGGCAAATCATCGCCTCCCCCTCTGCTGTCCATGTGGCACTCCTTCCTCCCCGCCTCCTCCTTCCCTCGCCTCCTGTCCTATTATGGTGAAAGCAACCGCACCGCTGTCAGGAGGGCTGAAGGTTTGATTCACCGTCTGTCCCTGTGTCAGTGTGTGTGTGTGTGTGTGTGTGTGTGTGTGTGTGTGTGTGTGTGTGTGTGTGTGTGTGTGATAGCAGATAAGAGCCATATATAAACAGCACTTGAAAGCAGAAATGTAAATGTTTAGAAGTCACAGTTGAACACAGACCATATCAAGATACGAGAGAGAGAGAGAGAGAGAGAGGGAGAGAGAGAGGGAGGGAGAGAGAGAGGGAGGGAGGGAGAGAGAGAGGGAGGGAGAGAGAGAGGGAGGGAGGGAGAGAGAGAGGGAGGGAGAGAGAGAGGGAGGGAGAGAGAGAGGGAGCGAGGGAGAGAGAGGGAGGGAGAGAGAGAGGGAGAGAGAGAGAGAGGGAGGGAGAGAGAGAGAGAGGGAGGGAGAGGGAGGGAGAGAGAGAGAGAGGGAGGGAGAGAGAGAGAGAGAGAGGGAGGGAGAGAGAGAGAGAGAGAGGGAGGGAGAGAGAGAGGGAGCGAGGGAGAGAGGGAGGGAGATTAGAGCAGGGTTCACACCAGGAGAACAGGACAGTCATCAAGCTGAACTTCAGTAAAGATGGTGGTCGGCGTACCGGAGGAAGTTGATCAAACCAAGAGTGACGCCGTACATCCAACAAATGCTAAAATACACAGAATAAAGAGTCATGATGTCATCATGGCGCTCACGGCGGTTCTGACCCACAGCCCTTCAGTAAACGGTACAAACTGAAAGCGGCGACTCATCCAGGGCGAACCCCACCTCTCCTCTAATGTCAGCTGTCATAGGATCCTTCCCCACGAGACCCTGAGCAGGACCAGGGGTCACGAACACCGACTGAATGACTTTGATTCCTAGGAGTCAGAAAAACTCTGACGGTACACTAATAACATGAAAAATAATAACCCCTTCATTATCATCCTTATTATTCATGATAAATACAAATAATTATTTATTAAAAATAATGAATTATATTATCAGGAACTGATATTTAAGTTCAAAATGTTTTTTTATGTCCAGAAACACGAGTCTTGATTTTAAACGCGGGAGTGTGAACGTGTGAGTTTGAGCGTGTGGGTGTGAACGTGTGAGTGTGAACGTGTGAGTTTGAGCGTGTGGGTGTGAACGTGTGAGTGTGAACGTGTGAGCGTGTGAACGTGTGAACGCAGGAGTGTGAACGTGTGAGTTTGAGCGTGTGGGTGTGAACGTGTGAGTGTGAACGTGTGAGCGTGTGAACGTGTGAACGCAGGAGTGTGAACGTGTGAGTTTGAGCGTGTGAACGTGTGAGTGTGAACGTGTGGGTGTGAACGTGTGAGTGTGAACGTGTGAACGTGTGAACGTGTGA
>JBBDHG010000249.1:77500-87500 GCA_037951165.1 Lophius americanus
GTCCCCTAAAGGGGCCTTTTTCCACATCGGACCATATGGTGTAGACAGGCACACGGAAACAATTCTCTAAAAACAACACACACTTACAAACCTGTCACACAACCACACACATGTTCATATTCTCTCAGTCACACACACACATGCACATACATACACACACAGACACACACGACAGTTAAACTTGCTGAATGAATTGCTGCCTTGTTCAGTAGTGCTCTAATGGCACTAAAGGAACCTGCCACACACACACACACACACACACACACACACACACACACACACACACACACACACACACACACACACACACACACACACACACACACACACACACACAGATCCATTAGAGAGGTTACTGTGTTTTCCCCACCCTTAAAACAGGTATTGGCTGTAAATCCAGCGGTTCAGCAGCTGGGGCCGACGCCTGCGGAGAACTGGAACCCTTCAGGAACTCAGACCGGAGCACCGTCGTGGTTCTGCTGGCTGATGGAGCCGATAATATCGGACTTGTGTACTTTGAGCGATCAACACCTGATTGAGCTGAAGAGACAAAACCTTGATGAGCCTCCAGAGACGTAGGGCGGGTGGAAAAAGGGCGTCTGAGCTGTCGGGGGGGGGCGGGGTCTGTTGGATTTAAGTTACGTGATGAAACAATAGTGACATTTAAATGAGCGTTCAGCCATAGAAAGCCCCGCTGCAAAGCAAAACAAACACTCCGTGAACCACCGCTTGAACAATGGGCCCAATCAGTTCTCCCTGAACCTCGGTTGACCAATCAGGTCAGGCGCCGGCTTGAGAAGCGCTTCATTTGCGATGCAGCGGTTCCCCCACGCCACGCCGCCTGTGCAAGCAGCACTTCCTGGATGGAGTCCAGACACGTAAGGTTAACGTCAAGAATATCGCTGATATGAAACAGATGGCCGACGGCGAGATGAAATTCAAATGTGCGGCGGAGCAGAAAGGGTTTCTTGTCCCTAGGAACCCATCATCTATACAAAGTCCAGTCCAAAGAGTCTTCTAGAGGCGTGTCGGCGCCGAAAAGCACCGCACACAACTTTTTGATCCACTTGAAAAATTTCGAGCAAAAGACCAATTCAAAGAAAAGCGGTGAATGCAGCGTGTGATCGGATCCATGCAGCGTGAGAACTGAGGTCAGTACACCGGGCCGAAGGTTCTGATGGGCAGAATCTGGACCCTGACAGTTTATAATGTTAGTAAATAATCAATATCAATATTCATCAAAATGATTGGATTTGTGATTTCAGCCGTATTGATGCAGGACTAGAGAACATTCAACATACAGAACACGTGAAACCCGATCATGGATACGACCCGTCCACTCAGAATCATAAACAGGTGAGTGTGATGTCTGACGTTGGGTTCAGCGCCGGACTGTTCCTGCTTTAGCCTGAATAAAAACAGCGTCCTTCATGAGGGAGGAGGAACACAAACACGGCCCGTTTGGGCCATCATCCAGGATGATGAAGCGGCTCTGGGTCAGAACCGCCTGCCAAACTTGAACGGATCTGAATTAAACAAAGAAGAGAGAGCTCCTTATTAAGAGAGCTCCGAAGACCTCCTCACCATGTTCTCACAGCCATGCTTTCACTCACACTGCCCGTCATCTCATCCCTTCATCATCCCTTCATCATCAATCCATCATCCCTCCATCATCCATCCATCATCCCTTCAGCATCTATGCATCATCCCTTCATCATCCCTTCATCATCCCTCCATCATCCCGTCATCATCCCTCCATCATCCCGTCATCATCCCGCCATCATCCCTTCATCATCCCTCCATCATCCCTCCATCATCCCTTCATCATTCCTTCATCATCTATCCATCATCCCTCCATCATCCCGCCATCATCCCGTCATCATCCCTCCATCATCCCTTCATCATCTATCCATCATCCCTCCATCATCCCTTCATCATTCCTTCATCATCTATCCATCATCCCTCCATCATCCCGTCATCATCCCTCCATCATCCCTGCATCATCCCTTCATCTCATCCCTCCATCATCCCTCCATCATCCCTTCATCATCTATCCATCATCCCTCCATCATCCCTTCATCATTCCTTCATCATCTATGCATCATCCCTCCATCATCCCGCCATCATCCCGTCATCATCCCGTCATCATCCCTTCATCATCCCTCCATCATCCCTTCATCGTCCATCCATCATCCCTTCAGCATCTATGCATCTTCCCTTCATCATCTATCCATCATCCCTTCATCATCCCTCCATCATCCCTTAATCGTCCCTCCATCATCCCTCCATCATCGTCCCTCCATCATACGTTCATCCTTTCATCATCCCTCCATCATCATAAATGGACTGTACTTATATAATGCTTTTCGAGTCTGCTTGATTACTCAAAGTGCTTTTAAAACACGAGTCAGTATTCACCCGTTCACACAAACATTCACACAAACATTCACAAAAAACATTCACAAAAAACATTCACACAAACATTTAAACAAACATTCACACAAACATTTAAACAAACATTCACACAAACATTCACACAAACATTCACAAAAACATTTAAACAAACATTTAAACAAACATTCACACAAACATTTAAACAAACATTCACACAAACATTTAAACAAACATTCACACAAACATTTAAACAAACATTCACACAAACATTTAAAGAAACATTCACACAAACATTCACACAAACATTCATACAAACATTCAAACAAACATTTAAACAAACATTCACACAAACATTCATACAAACATTCAAACAAACATTTAAACAAACATTCACACAAACATTCACACAAACATTTAAACAAACATTTAAACAAACATTCACACAAACATTCATACAAACATTCAAACAAACATTCACACAAACATTCACACAAACATTCATACAAACATTCACATAAACATTTAAACAAACATTCACACAAACATTCACACAAACATTCACACAAACATTCACACAAACATTCAAACAAACATTCACACAAACATTCACACAAACATTCACATAAACATTTAAACAAACATTCACACAATCATTCACACAAATATTCACACAAACATTCAAACAAACATTCACACAAACATTCACACAAACATTCACACAAACAAACACAAACATTCATACAAACATTCATACAAACATTCACACAAACATTCACACAAACATTTACAAACATTCACACAAACATTCACACAAACATTCAAACATTCACACAAACATTCACAAACATTCACACAAACATTCACACAAACATTCACACAAACATTCAAACAAACATTCACACAAACATTCACACAAACATTCACACAAACATTCACACAAACATTCACAAACATTCACACAAACATTCACACAAACATTCACACAAACATTCACACAAACATTCACACAAACATTCACACAAACATTCATACAAACATTCATACAAACATTCACACAAACATTCACACAAACATTTAAACAAACATTCAAACAAACATTTAAACAAACATTCATACAAACATTCACACAAACATTCACACAAACATTCACACAAACATTTAAACAAACATTCAAACAAACATTTAAACAAACATTCACACAAACATTCACACAAACATTTAAACAAACATTCAAACAAACATTTAAACAAACATTCATACAAACATTCAAACAAACATTTAAACAAACATTCACACAAACATTCACACAAACATTCACACAAACATTCACACAAACATTTAAACAAACATTCATACAAACATTCACACAAACATTCACACAAACATTCACACAAACATTCACACAAACATTCACTCAACCACACCAGGCCCTCCCAGAGCTCGGATAGACTCCAGTTCTCTGAGCAGCAGTTGAGTCCATTTGGTTCTGAAGACATTCAGGGATGTTTCTTATTTCAGTCTGGGACGTCTGAAGGACTCAGATTAAAATCATCCCATATTCCAGCCGTCATCCCGAAGAAACAACATATATTATTTATATATGATGAACAGCGGCGTTTCCGGCGGCGAGGAGTCAGCGCCACAGACCCGTGGTTTCAGGTCCACCTTTGGGAAATATGACTGGCTGCTGTCTTCAGAGAGGAGGTAACATTTAAACGTTACTTTCACTCATTCCTCCGAACTTCTACTGAGAATCCAGCCTCCGCCGCCATGACGTCATCAAACACACATGACTGCACAGTGAAGAGAACCAGCGCTTCTGAACAGAACTATTTTGTTGTGGATGATGATTCTCAGTTCTTCTGAGGAACACTTCCACGCTGCTGCACGCTCACCGACCCGCTTGTGTGGGGAACTGGACCTGAAGGCTACGGGCCGGAACTATCTGTCGGCCCAGAGTTCCTCTGCTCTTGTTGTTCTGACAAGTGGTTCTGCCGTTGCCAGGCAGTCTGGCCGCTTTAGCTTTAGCAGCGCTTCTAGCCAATATCCTGCGGGTCCCATGCGGCGCCGTCGTCTCGTGCAGCAGAGCCGAGCTGGCAGCAGCGCTATCAGAGGCAGACCGGACCTCCGCCGGGCCTTATTGCATTTGCTTGCTGGCAGAACCAAATCTGCAGAGACCCTGACAACATTTCATAAAAGGTGAGGAAACACATAAATAGAGAGACTGGATGTTGGCTTCGCTCCTTCTACAGCGTTTGATATCAGCCATTACATTATGAACAGGGCTGGTCAGGTAAGAGCATGATGGGGGCACCTGTCAGTGGGCCGGGACACAGAACCCAGCAGAATAACATCTCTCCTTGAAGTTTATGTTTTATTGTGTTGTGTTTTATTTAACCCGTCCAACCCCGAGGAGCAGAGGGCGGCCCGCTTGGACAAAAACTGAGGTCCAGGGTTTTGCTCAAGGACCCAAAAACATCTAGACCGCAGGCACTGAGATGAAACTGTGGGGTTTACCTCCGGAGCTACGGCTCAGGTGATGTACCTGGAGGGTCAGGGCGTTGCTGATCTCACACAGGAGTTAACGGTGAGTTAAGGTGTGGAGAATCGAACTCGTCGTCCAAAGCAGAACCGTTTCTACACAGCCTACACGACACCAGGCAGGTGGTTTTAATGTAACGGCTGGTAGGAAAGTGCATTATAAATGAAATGTATTATCATTATTATTATCCTCCGTAAGAACTACCGGTAAGTACTTGTCACTCCACCAATGACACGCAGGAGAAATGTTGAATGTCAGCGTTAAAAGGCTGCTTGAAAGTGAGAAAAAGAGAAGTGGAGTTTTTCTGAAGAGAAGAAGAAGGTTCCTGCTGACTCTGCATCTTTCTGGTACCTCAGAGATTCTTCCTCCAGACGTTCCAGCAGCAGCACAGCTGCAAACGTCTGCAGCATATGGATTAAATAAATACAGTCTGCTCCCAGCTTGTTAACACTTGTTCACTCTGGCTGCAGCTAGCTGCAACGTGAGGAGAGGATACACACACACACACACACACACACACACACACACACACACATGTACACACACACACACACACACACACACACACACACACACACACACACACACACACATATGTACACATGTACACACACATGTACACACACATGTACACATGTACACACACATGTACACACACACACACATGTACACACACACACACATGTACATGTACACACACACACATGTACACACACACACACACACACACACACACACACACACATATGTACACATGTACACACACATGTACACACACATGTACACATGTACACACACATGTACACACACACACACATGTACACACACACACACATGTACATGTACACACACACACATGTACACACACACACACACACACACACACACACACACATATGTACACATGTACACACACATGTACACACACATGTACACATGTACACACACATGTACACACACACACACATGTACACACACACACACATGTACATGTACACACACACACATGTACATGTACACACACACATGTACACACACATGTACACACACATGTACACATGTACACACACATGTACACACACACACACATGTACACACACACACACACATGTACATGTACACACACACACACATGTACATGTACACACACACATGTACACACACATGTACACACACATGTACACATGTACACACACATGTACACACACATGTACACACACACACACATGTACACACACACACATGTACACACACACACATGTACACATGTACACATGTACACACACACACACATATGTACACATGTACACACACACACACACACACACACATGTACACATGTACACACACAAACACACACACACATGTACACATGTACACACACACACACACACACATATACACATGTACACACACATGTACACACACATGTACACACACACACACACATGTACACACACACACATGTACACATGTACACACACACACATATGTACACATGTACACACACATGTACACACACATGTACACACACATGTACACACACATGTACACACACATGTACACACACATGTACACACACACACACATGTACACACACATGTACACACACACACATGTACACACACATGTACACACATGTACACACACACACACATGTGCACACACACACATCTACAAGCTTATGCATCTCCACACACGCACACATCTACATACACACACACACACACACACACACGCACACACACCCATATCTACACACACAAACGTCCACGCACCCAAACCCATATCTACACACAGACACACACACCTACACACATGCACTCACACACAAACACACCCATATCTACACACACACACACACACACACACACACACATACACACACACACACACACACACACACACACACACACACACACACACACACACATCCATGCACACACACCCATATCTACACACAGACACATCCACGCACACACACAGACATATCTACACGCACACACACAGACATATCTACACGCACACACACAGACACATCCACGCACACACACAGACATATCTACACGCACACACACAGACATATCTACACGCACACACACAGACACATCCACGCTCACACACAGACATATCTACACGCACACACACAGACATATCTACACGCACACACACAGACACATCCACGCACACACACAGACATATCTACACGCACACACACAGACATATCTACACGCACACACACAGACACATCCACGCACACACACAGACATATCTACACGCACACACACAGACATATCTACACGCACACACACAGACATATCTACACGCACACATATTTATACACACACCCACGGGCTGCATGCACACAAACGGGAGGGAGAATATCATTGCAGGTGTAATTAGTGGACGGGTGCAGCTCAGGTGATTGTGAGACTGAGTGGTGACACATCATGTGTGTAATGAGAACACGCACAAACACGCACACAGACGAAGGCACGAAGATGAAGGAGGAAGGTTTCGCTGAGCATTAACCCTTTAATGTCCTGCTCAGCTGTTTGGTTGAGCTCCTCTGTGTCTCCGGTTCTGTCCCATCCTGAGGAATGTGACAGAACCTTTTAGAATCGGACCCAGTGGCTGCATGGTGCTAAAGAGCAGGGGGCCGAACACGGAGCCCTGGGGGACACCGCAGGTCAAAGGGCCCCAGAGGACGAAGCGTTAACCCTGGCTACTTAAAAGTCTTTGTGTGTCTTTGTGAAGACACAATAATGTAACTTTATACGACAGAAAAAGTTTAACGGGAGACACGTAGTTTTCTTAAATCTTCTTTTACAAATACAAATTTAATTATTTACTGTTTGAAATTCAGCAAATCTTAATTTCTTGGTCACATTTTAGAGTCTCAGATATTCTATTGATAAATGCCCAAAATAAATAAAATACCCAGAGGAATCATTTCCCACGTCATGACATCACAGAGACACTAGAGCCACGTCATTACATCACAGAGACACTAGAGCCACGTCATTACGTCACAGAGACACTACAGCCACGTCGTTACATCAGAGACACTAGAGCCACGTCATTACATCACAGAGACACTAGAGCCACGTCATTACGTCACAGAGACACTACAGCCACGTCGTTACATCAGAGACACTAGAGCCACGTCATTACATCACAGAGACACTAGAGCCATGTCATTACATCACAGAGACACTACAGCCACGTCATTACGTCACAGACACACAACAGCCTCGTCATTACGTCACAGAGACACTACAGCCACGTCATTACGTCCGAGACATTACAGCCACGTTGTTACATCAGAGAAACTAAAGCCACGTCATTACGTCACAGAGACACTAGAGCCACGTTGTTACATCAGAGAAACTAAAGCCACGTCGTTACATCAGAGACACTAGAGCCAAGTCGTTACATCAGAGACACTAGAGCCACGTCATTACATCACAGAGACACTACAGCCACGTCATTACGTCAGAGACACTAGAGCCACGTCATTACATCACAGAGACACTAGAGCCAAGTCAGTACATCACAGACACTAGAGCCACGTCATTACATCACAGAGACACTAGAGCCACGTCGTTACATCAGAGCAACGAGATCCACGTCATTACGTCAGAGACACTAGAGCCACGTTGTTACATCAGAGAAACTAAAGCCACGTCGTTACATCAGAGACCCTAGAGCCACGTCGTTACATCAGAGACACTAGAGCCACGTCATTACATCACAGAGACACTAGAGCCACGTCGTTACATCAGAGACACTAGAGCCACGTCGTTACATCAGAGACACTAGAGCCACTTCGTTAAATCAGAGACACTAGAGCCACGTCATGACATCACAGAGACACTAGAGTCACATCGTTACATCACAGAGACACTAGAGCCACGTCATTACATCACAGAGACACTAGAGCCACGTCGTTACATCAGAGACACTAGAGCCACGTCGTTACATCAGAGACACTAGAGCCACGTCATTACATCACAGAGACACTAGAGCCACGTCATTACATCACAGAGACACTAGAGCCACGTCATTACATCCCAGAGACACTAGAGCCACGTCGTTACATCACAGACACTAGAGCCACGTCATTACATCAGAGACCTAGAGCCACGTCATTACATCACAGAGACACTAGAGCCACGTCGTTACATCAGAGACACTAGAGCCACGTCGTTACATCACAGACACTAGAGCCACGTCGTTACATCAGAGACACTAGAGCCACGTCATTACATCACAGAGACACTAGAGTCACATCGTTACATCACAGAGACACTAGAGCCACGTCGTTACATCAGAGACACTAGAGCCACGTCGTTACATCAGAGACACTAGAGCCACGTCGTTACATCACAGAGACACTAGAGCCAAGTCATTACATCACAGAGACACTAGAGCCACGTCATTACATCACAGAGACACTAGAGCCACGTCGTTACATCAGAGAAACGAGATCCACGTCATTACGTCAGAGACACTAGAGCCACGTCGTTACATGAGAGACACTAGAGCCACGCCGTTACATCAGAGACACTAGAGCCATGTCATTACATCACAGAGACACTAGAGCCACGTCATTACATCACAGAGACACTAGAGCCACGTCATTACATCACAGAGACACTAGAGCCACGTCATTACATCACAGAGACACTAGAGCCACGTCATTACATCACAGACACTAGAGCCACGTCATTACATCAGAGACACTAGAGCCACGTCATTACATCACAGAGACACTAGAGCCACGTCGTTACATCAGAGACACTAGAGCCACGTTGTTACATCACAGACACTAGAGCCACGTCATTACGTCACAGAGACACTAGAGCCACGTCGTTACATCAGAGACACTAGAGCCACGTTCTTACATCACAGACACTAGAGCCACGTCATTACGTCACAGAGACACTAGAGCCACGTCGTTACATCAGAGACACTAGGGCTCAACGTTTCGACCCTCAGTCCTTTCCTCTCTTCTTTTCTCTCGCTGCATCTTTTACATCGATACATTCGTGAGATGAAGAA
>JBBDHG010000249.1:100000-102500 GCA_037951165.1 Lophius americanus
CAGGAAACCGCGGGACGGCCGCGTCTCAGTCCTCTGTTCTGGTGGTTCGAGAGTCGCGGGTTCAAACGTTCCACGCAGACGAGGCCGGACTGATTAGTGAGCAGATTCCTCACTTTGAGTTTATGGCTGATGTTTGACCAATCACAGCGGAGACAGCAAATATTTACCACAAGAAAAACCTTCATCTGAGGGACATTGTTGTCCATCTGCCTGTTTGCTCACAGTGTAATTACAAACACTTCTGTTTTATCCCCTCTTCTGTGACTGCTTACGATTGTTCCTCATGCCTTCCTCTCGAAAAACAGCACGGCTGAACTGAGCAGGGACAGACGACAGAAGGACAGACGACAGAAGGACAGACGACAGAAGGACAGACAACGGAAGGACAGACGACGGAAGGACAGACGACAGAAGGACAGACGACGGAAGGACAGACGACAGAAGGACAGACGACAGAAGGACAGACGACGGTAGGACAGACGACGGAAGGATAGACGACAGAAGTACAGACGACAGAAGGACAGACGACAGAAGGACAGACGACAGAAGGACAGACAACAGAAGGACAGACGACGGAAGGACAGACGACGGAAGTACAGACGACAGAAGGACAGACGACGGAAGTACAGACGACGGAAGGACAGACGACGGAAGGACAGACGACAGAAGGACAGACGACGGAAGGACAGACGACAGAAGGACAGACGACAGAAGGACAGACGACAGAAGTACAGACAACGGAAGGACAGACGACAGAAGGACAGACAACGGAAGGACAGACGACAGAAGGACAGACGACAGAAGGACAGACGACGGTAGGACAGACGACGGAAGGATAGACGACAGAAGTACAGACGACAGAAGGACAGACGACAGAAGGACAGACGACAGAAGGACAGACAACAGAAGGACAGACGACGGAAGGACAGACGACAGAAGGACAGACGACAGAAGGACAGACGACGGAAGTACAGACGACAGAAGGACAGACGACGGAAGGACAGACGACGGAAGGACAGACGACAGAAGGACAGACAACGGAAGGACAGACGACAGAAGGACAGACGACAGAAGGACAGACGACGGTAGGACAGACGACGGAAGGATAGACGACAGAAGTACAGACGACAGAAGGACAGACGACAGAAGGACAGACGACAGAAGGACAGACAACAGAAGGACAGACGACGGAAGGACAGACGACAGAAGGACAGACGACAGAAGGACAGACGACGGAAGTACAGACGACAGAAGGACAGACGACGGAAGGACAGACGACGGAAGGACAGACGACGGAAGGACAGACGACAGAAGGACAGACGACAGAAGGACAGACGACAGAAGGACAGACGACAGAAGTACAGACGACAGAAGTACAGACGACGGAAGGATAGACGACAGAAGGACAGACGACAGAAGGAAAGACGACAGAAGTACAGAAGGACAGACGACAGAAGGACAGACGACGGAAGGACAGACGACGGAAGGACAGACGACAGAAGGACAGACGACAGAAGTACAGACGACAGAAGGACAGACGACAGAAGGACAGACGACAGAAGGACAGACAACAGAAGGACAGACGACGGAAGGACAGACGACAGAAGGACAGACAACAGAAGGACAGACGACAGAAGGACAGACGACAGAAGGACAGACGACAGAAGGACAGACGACAGAAGGACAGACGACAGAAGGACAGACGACAGAAGGACAGACAACAGAAGGACAGACAACAGAAGGACAGACGACGGAAGGACAGACGACAGAAGGACAGACGACAGAAGGACAGACGACAGACAACAGAAGGACAGACGACAGAAGGACAGACGACAGAAGGACAGACGACAGAAGGACAGACGACAGAAGGACAGACATCAGAAGGACAGACAACAGAAGGACAGATGACAGAAGGACAGACGACAGAAGGACAGACGACAGAAGGACAGACGACAGAAGGACAGACAACAGAAGGACAGACGACGGAAGGACAGACGACAGAAGGACAGACGACAGAAGGACAGACGACAGAAGGACAGACAACAGAAGGACAGACGACGGAAGGACAGACGACAGAAGGACAGACGACAGAAGGACAGACGACAGAAGGACAGACGACAGAAGGACAGACGACAGAAGGACAGACGACAGAAGGACAGACAACAGAAGGACAGACAACAGAAGGACAGACGACGGAAGGACAGACGACAGAAGGACAGACGACAGAGAGACAGACGACAGACAACAGAAGGACAGACGACAGAAGGACAGACGACAGAAGGACAGACGACAGAAGGACAGACGACAGAAGGACAGACATCAGAAGGACAGACGACAGAAGGACAGACAACAGAAGGACAGATGACAGAAGGACAGACGACAGAAGGACAGACGACAGAAGGACAGAAGTACAGTAAAATATAAACTATTAGAGTAAAACATGAACTATTAGAGTAAATATGAACTATTAGAGTAAATATGAACTATTAGAGTAAATATA
>JBBDHG010000249.1:112500-120000 GCA_037951165.1 Lophius americanus
CTTCAAATACGACTTCATCTCCGGAACCAAATGTGTTTTGGAAAATATTTGTAAATTTCCCGTTTCCAGAAACAGCTGGATGAAAGTCCGACGTCACGGTTTGATGTTCGGATCAAATGTTCTTCATCGCCTCTAAATGAGCATCTTCTGAGACGAGCATCGCGGGTCACCCAACCCAGCAGCGCCGCGCACACGTTCTGGTCTGAAGCCCAGTGAGGGGGAGGGGCTGAGATCTTGGGGGAGGGGCTGAGATCTCGGGGGAGGGGCTGAGATCTCAGGGGAGGGGCTGAGATCTCGGGGGAGGGGCTGACATCTGATACGTTGGGAGTCAAATCTGCTGAGTCCTAAGATGGCCCAGATTCTCTGTGGATCCATCAGCGCCACAGATTCACTGCCGGTTCAAGCTGAGTTCTGAGCCGGTTCTACTGAAGGTTCAGAGCCGACATTAAACGTCTTCCTATGACATTAATCATATCTAAGACTCTTCGTCCTCACAGCCTCAGACTCTTCCTCAGGAACCACTCAGACCCTTCAGGTGTGACGCTAAACTCAATCAGAACTTGTTAAACGTGGAACCTTTGATCCGGTCCCATCAGGTGCTGGTGAAGCACCTTTATTAGAACTCTGGGTCCAGATGATGATTCTGATCAACATTTAACAGGTTCTTCCCCGGGTCAGAACCTAACCTCTAACAAAATCATTAAAACCAAGTTCTCCTGACAGAGTAATCAGAGTAAAATACGAGATCCAACAGTCAACGGTGCTGATCCAATCGGTCATTTTCTGCACGCAGAAAATCTCGTGGGAGGAGAGAACTTTTACCTCCGTCTTTCAAAACGCCGCCTCCACAGCCGGAAGGTCTGTGGAAGAAGGTCGGGTCGGGTTCTGGAGGAGAAGGGCCCACCTGCGTTCTGTGCGGCCGTTCCAGCGCCACAAAGAGCAGCTCAGAATAAAAATGAAGCTGGTGCCACCATCACATTTTCCACAATCATTTGTGCCGTCTGAAAACTGTGAGCAGTCACAGCTGAGGCGGCGCCGGCAGGAACGCCTGAGCCCAGACTGGATGCTAGAATAGTTCTACAGCGTGTTAACGCACATCGCAGCCACTCCAGATGGTCCCTGGACCCAGACGCCACGACAGGAGGACGTGGTCCTGCTCAGCAGGTTCTAGGCGGGTGCGTCCCGGACCGGACCGCCCCATATTCTGACACCGATTCTCCCTTTAAAGAAAACCGACGGTTGAGAATGTTTGAACCGCTCATAGAATCTGAAGCCGTCCGGCGCCACAGAACCGCAGCGATGAGCTCAGCGCCGAGACGCCCCGACACCTAAATACTTGTAATAGATTACATTAGATCTACTTTTATAGTTATTTTCATTGATGACATCATCAACCCAGCATATATACATATATATATATATATATATATATACACATATATATATTTATATACTTCCTCTAAACGCTTTATTTGTATTTTAACGACAGAAAGTAAAAAGATAAAGGTTAGTGTAAATTTAAAGTTAAAGTTTGTGGGAACTTTGTGTCCTGATCATGTTTGTTTTTTCTAAACTGTAAATAATATTATACCAGATAAAGATGTCCTTGAGTCAAGGTGACATCATCAGTGACATCATCAGTGACATCATGAAGGCGGCAGAATAAACTAAAAGAACTTTTAATATAATATAATAATAATAATGTTATAAACTAAAAGAACCTTTAATATTATAATAATAATAATGTTATAAACTAAAAGAACCTTTAATATTATAATAATAATAATGTTCTAAACTAAAAGAACCTTTAATATAATAATATTAATAATGTTATAAACTAAAAGAACCTTTAATATTATAATAATAATAATGTTATAAACTAAAAGAACCTTTAACATAATATAATAATAATAATGTTATAAACTAAAAAAAAAACTTTAATATTATAATAATAATAATGTTATAAACTATAAGAACCTTTAATATAATAATATTAATAATGTTATAAATTATAAGAACCTTTAATATAATAATATTAATAATGTTATAAATTATAAGAACCTTTAATATAATAATATTAATAATGTTATAAACTATAAGAACCTTTAATATTATAATAATAATAATAATAATAATAATGTTATAAACTAAAAGAACCTCTAATAAAATAATAATAATGTTATAAACTAAAAGAACCTTTAATGTAATAATAATAATAATGTTTTAAACTATAAGAACCTTTAATGTAATAATATTAATAATATTATAAATTATAAGAACCTTTAATATAATAATATTAATAATGTTATAAACTAAAAGAACCTTTAATATTATAATAATTCATTAAACTATAATAACCTTTAATATAATAATATTAATAATGTTATAAATTATAAGAACCTTCAATATGATAATATTAATAATGTTATAAACCAAAAGAACCTTTAATATTATAATAATGTTATAAACTATAAGAACCTTTAATATTATAATAATGTTATAAACGAAAGGAACCTTTAATAAAATAATAATAATAATAATAAAATAATTTTATTAACTAAAGGAACCTTTAATAGAATAATTCTATAAACTATAAGAACCTTTAATAATAATGATAATGATAATAATAATAATAATAATAATAATAATAATAATAATTCTATAAGTTATAAGAACCTTTACAATAATAATAATAATAATAATAATTCTATAATCTATAAGAACCTTAAATACCATAATAATAATAATAATAATAATAATAATAATAATAATTCTATAAGTTATAAGAACCTTTACAATAATAATAATAATAATAATAATTCTATAATCTATAAGAACCTTAAATACAATAATAATAATAATAATAATAATAATAATAATAATAATAATAATAATTCCATTGAATCTAATCATTATTTCTGCCTCTGGATCTCCGTTTGGACCCGTGAAATAATTCTGTCGGATCCGTTCATATTTATTGAACCACAACTAAAAAACTTGCGAGGGGCGAATCCTCAATCGTTCGGCGCCTGAAGAAGATCCGTTCCCTCTTCAGGACTTATATTTATCGTTTGGTCACAACTTCTCTGGGATTCAAACCCTGAGAGGAAACGAGCCTCACAAACAGATTCTTATTATGGGATGTCTGCATGCGTCTGCAGGGCCGACGTCAACGTGTCAGACGACCTCTGACCTCTCTGCTGCAGGAGGCTCACCGACTTCTTCTCCTCCTGATATTCACTCACGGACATCTGAGCCCGTCCTTCGTTTTCCCTGCGGTGCCGCTCGGACGGAGGTGGACTCGACGAACGCAGCATCTGGGATTGTTGGGACTGCGTGGCGGTCCGGACGAGAGAGGCTTGAACTTCTTCCGGTGTTTTTTGGAACGCAGGCATGAAGCTGCTTCTACTCCGTCAGAGCGACCAGCACCGGATCGTTTACAACGAAGTTCTGATTAATTCTGAAGTTAATGAAAGACAGCCTCGGAACAAATCACGCTGGTGGTTTACAGAAGTTCAGAGCTCAGAGGAACCGAGACGGATCACTCAACGGACCAGAAGGAAGCAGTCAGGACAGAACACAACAGAACACAACAGAACACAACAGAACACAACCGCAGGTCTCCATCTTTGTAAAATAAAAGAGAGTCTCAGAGGAAGAACAGAACCTCCAAAGATCCATCGCTCCAGCAGGTCCAGCAGAAGGACCGCCGGACCGGCTCCGTCAGCTGACTGCTGGTCAGACTCAGGTTCTGCAATAATTAATTATTCGGATCCGTATACAGGCATGTTTGTGGCGCAAAATTCTGATTCTGACATTTTCTTCTGAAAATTTATTCACAATGTTTTTATAACGCTTTATGATAAACGGGTCGTAAAGTTAAAATCATGATAAACGTGTCGTAAAGTTAAAATCATGATAAACGGGTCGTAAAGTTAAAATCATGATAAACGGGTCGTAAAGTTAAAATGGTGATAAACGTGTCGTAAAGTTAAAATCATGATAAACGTGTCGTAAAGTTAAAATGGTGATAAACGTGTCGTAAAGTTAAAATCATGATAAACGTGTCGTAAAGTTAAAATGGTGATAAACGTGTCGTAAAGTTAAAATCATGATAAACGGGTCGTAAAGTTAAAATCATGATAAACGTGTCGTAAAGTTAAAATGGTGATAAACGTGTCGTAAAGTTAAAATCATGATAAACGTGTCGTAAAGTTAAAATCATGATAAACGGGTCGTAAAGTTAAAATCATGATAAACGGGTCGTAAAGTTAAAATGGTGATAAACGTGTCGTAAAGTTAAAATCATGATAAACGTGTCGTAAAGTTAAAATGGTGATAAACGTGTCGTAAAGTTAAAATCATGATAAACGTGTCGTAAAGTTAAAATGGTGATAAACGTGTCGTAAAGTTAAAATCATGATAAACGGGTCGTAAAGTTAAAATCATGATAAACGTGTCGTAAAGTTAAAATGGTGATAAACGTGTCGTAAAGTTAAAATCATGATAAACGTGTCGTAAAGTTAAAATCATGATAAACGGGTCGTAAAGTTAAAATCATGATAAACGGGTCGTAAAGTTAAAATGGTGATAAACGTGTCGTAAAGTTAAAATGGTGATAAACGTGTCGTAAAGTTAAAATGGTGATAAACGTGTCGTAAAGTTAAAATGATGATAAACATGTCGTAAAGTTAAAATGGTGATAAACGTGTCGTAAAGTTAAAATGGTGATAAACGTGTCGTAAAGTTAAAATGGTGATAAACGTGTCGTAAATTTAAAATGATGATAAACGTGTCGTAAAGTTAAAATCCTGATAAACGTGTCGTATGGTTAAAATGGTGATAAACGTGTCGTAAAGTTAAAATCAGGATAAACGTGTCGTAAAGTTAAAACGGTGATAAACATGTCGTAAAGTTAAAATCAGGATAAACGTGTCGTAAAGTTAAAATCAGGATAAACGTGTCGTAAAGTTAAAATGGTGATAAACGTGTCGTAAAGTTAAAATGGTGATAAACGTGTTGTAAAGTTAAAATGATGATAAACGTGTCGTAAAGTTAAAATCCTGATAAACGTGTCGTAAAGTTAAAATGGTGATAAACGTGTCGTAAAGTTAAAATGGTGATAAACGTGGCGTAAAGTTAAAATGGTGATAAACGTGTCGTAAAGTTAAAATCAGGATAAACGTGTCGTAAAGTTAAAACGGTGATAAACGTGTCGTAAAGTTAAAATCAGGATAAACGTGTCGTAAAGTTAAAATGGTGATAAACGTGTCGTAAAGTTAAAATGGTGATAAACGTGTCGTAAAGTTAAAATCAGGATAAACGTGTCGTAAAGTTAAAATGGTGATAAACGTGTCGTAAAGTTAAAATGGTGATAAACGTGTCGTAAAGTTAAAATGGTGATAAACGTGTCGTAAAGTTAAAATGGTGATAAATGTGTCGTAAAGTTAAAATGGTGATAAACGTGTCGTAAAGTTAAAATGGTGATAAATGTGTCGTAAAGTTAAAATGGTGATAAACGTGTCGTAAAGTTAAAATGGTGATAAACGTGTCGTAAAGTTAAAATGGTGATAAACGTGTCGTAAAGTTAAAATGGTGATAAATGTGTCGTAAAGTTAAAATGGTGATAAACGTGTCGTAAAGTTAAAATGATGATAAACGTGTCGTAAAGTTAAAATCCTGATAAATGTGTCGTAAAGTTAAAATGGTGATAAACGTGTCGTAAAGTTAAAATGGTGATAAACGTGTCGTAAAGTTAAAATCCCGATAAACGTGTCGTAAAGTTAAAATGGTGATAAACGTGTCGTAAAGTTAAAATGGTGATAAACGTGTCGTAAAGTTAAAATCCTGATAAACGTGTCGTAAAGTTAAAATGGTGATAAACGTGTTGTAAAGTTAAAATCCTGATAAACGTGTCGTAAAGTTAAAATGATGATAAACGTGTCGTAAAGTTAAAACGGTGATAAACGTGTCGTAAAGTTAAAATGATGATAAACGTATCGTAAAGTTAAAATGATGATAAACGTGTCGTAAAGTTAAAATCCTGATAAATGTGTCGTAAAGTTAAAATGATGATAAACGTATCGTAAAGTTAAAATGATGATAAACGTGTCGTAAAGTTAAAATCCTGATAAATGTGTCGTAAAGTTAAAATGATGATAAACGTGTCGTAAAGTTAAAATCCTGATAAATGTGTCGTAAAGTTAAAATGGTGATAAACGTGTCGTAAAGTTAAAATGCGGATAAACGGGTGGTAAAGTTAAAATGGTGATAAACGTGTCGTAAAGTTAAAATGGTGATAAACGTGTCGTAAAGTTAAAATGGTGATAAACGGGTGGTAAAGTTAAAATGGTGATAAACGTGTCGTAAAGTTAAAACGGTGATAAACGTGTCGTAAAGTTAAAATGATGATAAACGTATCGTAAAGTTAAAATGATGATAAACGTGTCGTAAAGTTAAAATCCTGATAAATGTGTCGTAAAGTTAAAATGATGATAAACGTGTCATAAAGTTAAAACGGTGATAAACGTGTCGTAAAGTTAAAATGATGATAAACGTATCGTAAAGTTAAAATGATGATAAACGTGTCGTAAAGTTAAAACGGTGATAAACGTGTTGTAAAGTTAAAATGCGGATAAACGGGTGGTAAAGTTAAAATGGTGATAAACGTGTCGTAAAGTTAAAATGGTGATAAACGTGTCGTAAAGTTAAAATGGTGATAAACGTGTCGTAAAGTTAAAACGGTGATAAACGGGTGGTAAAGTTAAAATGGTGATAAACGTGTTGTAAAGTTAAAATGCGGATAAACGGGTGGTAAAGTTAAAATGGTGATAAACGTGTCGTAAAGTTAAAATGGTGATAAACGTGTCGTAAAGTTAAAATGGTGATAAACGTGTCGTAAAGTTAAAATGGTGATAAACGTGTCGTAAAGTTAAAATGGTGATAAACGTGTCGTAAAGTTAAAATGGTGATAAACGTGTCGTAAAGTTAAAGTGATTGTGATTTGTATGTTTGATGTAACAAACAGTAGTTTTTAAAAAGACTTGAATTATAAAACCCGTTTGAAGGTGAGGTCATTCCTTCATTCCTTCAGCAGAATTAAACGACTGTTGTTTACTTTAACGTGTTTACTGTTTGATGTTTGTTTAACGGAGACAAATGGTTGATTCTCATCACTCTGTGGTTTTATTACCTCACAAAACTGCTTCCGGTGTGGTTCCTCCAGATTTATGGCCCAGTCGACCGAAGTCAGAACTTCTAGTAATCATAGAATCGTCTTCGTCTTCGTTCTTCAGGTTCTGTATCGGCTAACGGGAGTGACGGAGGCTGGACTTCGGGGCCAAACCGAATGTTACCGAGAGTTAACAAAGTTTCATGGAACGTAAGAAAACACGTATCTCCTCGTACGTGGTACCGGTCAGAACCTGTAGTGGTTTTTACCTCACAGTTCTGTGGGTGGTTACTGATGGTACCGGAGCAGAAACACAAACACCACCATAA
>JBBDHG010000249.1:125000-152500 GCA_037951165.1 Lophius americanus
TTTCAAACTTTGATAAGAGTCAGTTTGGATGAGCGGAACCAAGAAGGAGGCAGGAGACGGTCCTGCTGTGACCCGGCAGCGCTTTCAAACGGGCCCAGAGAAGCGCGTGGCAGCCGGCAGAATCCCTAACATGTCCAACAGAACACCGACCCGTCAATAAAAGTCAGAAGATACATTCCAGCTAGTTGAACAGGACGTTTCTGACTTCCCTCGCCCCATGTGTTCCCTCTCTCTCTCTCTCTCTCTCTCTGAAAACTTTCTCTCCTGCAGCTCCACCGCAGAACTCCACATGTTGCAGCCATATGAGCGAGTTCTGCTCGCCACACACACTCAGAACCGACCTCCTCTCTCCCGCTCTGTCGGGAAAGACTTTTACAAGCAGGAGTTCTCTTTAGGAAGTCGTCAACCGTTTGGAGGTCTAGCAGCAGCTACGGACACGGCGGCGGGAGGCCAGAACATCTGCTGGGCGAGAAGTTCTACGCCGCCGCCAGAAACTGGGGTTAAACGTGCGAGAAGGAAAAGTTTCCCCGAGAAAAGGCCTTCCTTCAAAAAGTCAGAGTCGGACCTCCAGCCGGTCGCTGAGGAGGAACCTCAGACCCGAAGTCGGCGTCCCCCCGACAATCCAGAGGAACAAACAAACATGTTTATGAGAGAGAAGAATTAAAATAAAGACGTTTCAAATAAAGCAGAAAGTAATGAAGCGCTCTTAAAGTTAAAATCCAAGAATCCGTCTCTAAAGACGTTCCTTCGTTATGAATGTGGTTTTTATAAAAGGACCTTTGATTGGCGGCTGTGAAAACCGACCTGCCTATAAATATATATCATATATGTCATATAATATATATGATATATATTATATAATATATAAGATATAATATATATCATATATATGATATCATATAAACGATGGGAGAAGATTGTTTTTCCTGAACCGGACCATCTTTAAACTAACGAGATGTTTGTGTAAAAGTCTACAGAACACATCCGGATTTTCTACTTGATGTTATAAAAGTAGTGAAAGTAAATAAAACTTTAGAAGAAGTAAACAATGAGAGAATGAAAGAATTAAAGACAAATGTTGTTTTTTTAACAAACACTGGGCTCAGACTAAAGCCTGGAGAGCCTCTCAGGCTATCTGCTGGATAAAGTTCTGCTCTCGCGGCGGTTCCGAGGGGTCCGGGTCTGCAGGATAGTGCAGGATTGTGGGTAAAAAAGCCTCCTCGCCTCTTTGTGCTGCCTCACATACCCGGCTCTCCACTCCGAGTTGTCATGCCGACCCAGCGCCCTTATCTCAAAGGAACCTCTCGGCTCGTACAACAGGGGGGACAACTTAGTCAAAGCGGACAGAACCAAAGTTCTGCCAGCACCACCGCTCCAAAGTCCAACAACAACCACTAAACCAATCCATGCGTGTTCTGGTGCTGCTCGCACTCGGTCCGAGGAGCTCCATGCGCCCGCAGCTCCTAACAATGAGAGAGGTGCAAAAGCAGCGCCATAAAGCGCATCTCTTTGATGCGGAGCTGCGCCTCTTCTTCCTCAACGCCTCATCATCATCGGCCCCGAACTTTCCTCTAATCTCCGAAGAACCTGCGTCACTCGGCGGAGCGACGGATCTGAACTTGAGAATCAAAGTTGTCGCTCAGAGCGGAGATGAAGAGGAGATCGAGCAGACGGTGAGTAATCGCGGACCGAGCGGCACCGAACCCGCCGCTGATGTCAGCGCAAGAAGGCAAAAAGTTGGACCTACTTGAGGAAGAGTGTCCGCGCCGCTGTCGTCCTCAGAGGTTCTGCTGCAGAGCCGAAGTCCGTCCGCGGTGCCTTGGGCTGCGTGGGTCTGAATGAGTGGCCATGTGAAGAGAGCAGCTCGCGCTCCTTCAGCGGATCTCCGTCCCTACCGACGCTCGGGCCGTTAGTTACATAAGACGCAAAGCGACTGCTGCCCGTCGTAAAACTCTAACGGCTAACCGAGCCGGATTCTGCCTCCTAACCGGACCGCGGAGATCCCGGCTCCCCCTTTTTACACCCCCAAACCTCTCCCCCCCCCTACTCTACCCACAGCGTGCACGTCTGTGTGTCGTGGTTCTGGCAGTGGCGGAGGTTCCGGTGCAGAGGGGTGCTGTGTGGCTCCTTTGGGTGCTGCTTACCTGTTGATCAAAACAAGCATTAGCCTCTCGGCTGTGATGTTCTGCAGGCGTGATGAAGATGAAGATGGAGGCTGGACGGGTCGTTTTTGTGTGTTTGTGGCCGGTGTCGGACGGGGTGACTGAGTCTGGGCTCTCTGTGTCTTTGGTCTGAGAGGGAGAGAGAGAGAGAGAGAGAGAGAGAGAGAGTTAAGGCTTCGCGGTAACACCGACACCGACTGATTACTGAGTTCGGCTGTCGGATTCCGAGGCTACGGTTCGTGATTGAGCCCGGTTCTGCAGCGGAGCGGCTGGTTATCCGCTGTTTCTTCTTTTTTTGTTGTTCGGACCAGCGTTATCGCTGCGCTGTGACAGGACCTCTCCGCCTGTGGGCGTGACGTCAGAGGAGGAAGACACAGCAGCTCTATTAATATCAAGAAGCCACCCGAGGAGTCCGAGTCTTAAAGAGACACACACACACACGACACAACACACGACATAACACATGAAAACACAACACACACACACACGACATAACACGACACAACACACGACATAACACATGAAAACACAACACACACACACACGACATAACACGACACAACACACGACATAACACATGAAAACACAACACACACACACGACATAACACGACACAACACGCGACATAACACATGAAAACACAACACACACACGACATAACACGACACAACACACGACATAACACATGAAAACACAACACACACACACACGACACAACACACGACATAACACATGAAAACACAACACACACACACACGACATAACACGACACAACACACGACATAACACATGAAAACACAACACACACACACACGACATAACACGACACAACACACGACATAACACATGAAAACACAACACACACACACACGACATAACACGACACAACACGCGACATAACACATGAAAACACAACACACACACGACATAACACGACACACACACGACACAACACATGAAAACACAACACACACACGACATAACACGACACACACACACGACACACACAAGACATAACACGACACACACACGACATAACACGACACAACACGACACAACACACACGACATAACACATGAAAACACAACACACACACACGACACAACACACACGACACAACACACGACATAACACATGAAAACACAACACACACACGACATAACACGACACAACACACACGACATAACACGACACACACACACAACACATGAAAACACAACACACACACGACATAACACGACACACACACACAACACATGAAAACACAACACACACGACATAACACGACACAACACACGACATAACACATGAAATCACAACACACACACGACATAACACGACACAACACACACGACATAACACGACACACACACACAACACATGAAAACACAACACACACACGACATAACACGACACACACACACAACACATGAAAACACAACACACACGACATAACACGACACAACACACGACATAACACATGAAATCACAACACACACACGACATAACACGACACACACACAACACAACACATGAAAACACGACACACACACACAACACACACACGACATAACACGACACACACACACGACATAACACGACACACACACACAACACATGAAAACACAACACACACACGACACAACACACGACATAACACATGAAAACACAACACACACACGACATAACACGACACACACACACGACACACACAAGACATAACACGACACACACACGACATAACACGACACAACACGACACAACACACACGACATAACACACACGACACAACACACGACATAACACATGAAAACACAACACACACACGACATAACACGACACAACACACACGACATAACACGACACACACACACAACACATGAAAACACAACACACACACGACATAACACGACACACACACACAACACATGAAAACACAACACACACGACATAACACGACACAACACACGACATAACACATGAAATCACAACACACACACGACATAACACGACACACACACACAACACACACACGACATAACACGACACACACACAACACAACACATGAAAACACAACACACACACGACATAACACGACACACACACACAACACACACACACGACATAACACGACACACACACACGACATAACACGACACACACACACAACACATGAAAACACAACACACACACGACACAACACACGACATAACACATGAAAACACAACACACACACGACATAACACCACACACACACGACATAACACAACATAACACAACACACACATCCTAACACGACACACACACGAAACAACACACACAAACACAAACAACTTAACACACAAAAAGCACAACACACACACAACATAACACGACACAACAACCACACGACTTAACACGACACACACAACATAACACAATACATACAACAACACACACAACATAACACAATACATACAACAACACACACGACATAACACGACACAACACACACATCATAACAGGACACACACACGACATAACACAACACACACACAAACAACATAACACAACACACACGACATAACACAACACACAAATCATAACACGAAACACACACGACATGACACAACACACACACGACATAACACAACACACGGCATAACACACACAACATAACATGACACACACAACATAACACAACACACACACGACATAACACAACACACACAAACAACATAACACAACACACACACACACGATGTGACACGACACAACACATGACATAACACAACATAACACACGACATAACACAACACACACATCATAACATGACACACACACGAAACAACACACACAAACACAAACAACATAACACACAAATGCACAACAAACATAACACGACACAAATCACACCACACACACACAAACAACTTAGCACAACACACACACGACATAACACAAAACACATATCATAACACGACACACACGACCTAACACAACACAAGACATAACACAACACACGCAGGCCATAACACAACACACATAACACAACACACACACAAACAATATAACACAACACACACAACACTTACACATACACAGTACGTGACACACATACACAACATAAAAAACACAATATACATACTACACAGAATACTATATATACACACTACAAAACACACTACATATACACACTACACAACACACTACATATACACACTACATAAAAAACTATATATACACACTACACAACACACTACATATACACACTACACAGTATACTATAACACTATATATACACACTACACAACACACTATATATACACACTACACAACACACTATATATACACACTACACAACACACTAAATATATACACTACACAGAATACTATATATACACACTACACAACACACTATATATACACACTACACAGAATACTATATATACACACTACACAACACACTATATATACACACTACACAACACACTAAATATATACACTACACAGAATACTATATATACACACTACACAACACACTATATATACATACTACACAGAATACTATATATACACACTACAAAACACACTACATATACACACTACACAACACACTACATATACACACTACATAAAAAACTATATATACACACTACACAACACACTACATATACACACTACACAGTATACTATAACACTATATATACACACTACACAACACACTATATATACACACTACACAACACACTATATATACACACTACACAACACACTAAATATATACACTACACAGAATACTATATATACACACTACACAACACACTATATATACACACTACACAGAATACTATATATACACACTACACAACACACTATATATACACACTACACAACACACTACATATACACACTACACAGAATACTATATATACACACTACACAACACACTACATATACACACTACACAGAATACTATATATACACACTACACAACACACTAAATATACACACTACACAGAATACTATATATACACACTACAAAGCACACTACATATACACACTACACAGAATACTATATATACACACTACACAACACACTACATATACACACTACACAGAATACTATATATACACACTACACAACACACTAAATATATACACTACACAGAATACTATATATACACACTACACAACACACTACATATACACACTACATAAAAAACTATATATACACACTACACAACACACTATATATACACACTACACAGAATACTATATATACACACGACAGAACACACTACATATACACACTACACAACACACTACATATACACACTACACAACACATCACAACACTGGCTCTTAAAGAGACACACACCGCTATCTCACAATCACACAACACACACACCAGAGACGATCAGCTGTTTGAAGAGTTGTTGGTAAAATCTACTTCTACTACAGATCAAATGAAAACATCTTCTAGTGGTGACACAACTATTAAACGGGAAATGAGCAAAAATAAACAAGTGAGATCAAATCCAAACATCCTCTTAAAGAGACACACGCCTATTTAACGTTTGAATCGTTTGAATAATTACTGCACAAACAAACCCCTCAGATGAAAGAGGAGTTTTTGACAGACACATATTCTACAGGTGTTTCAGAGTTTATCAGTGTTTTATAGTATATTCTGAAAGTTACACACAGGATTTTACGATGTAAGGAGTCCAAGTCAAACTCAAACCAATCCACTAGTCCAGATCAAATCAGAAACTCTACAGTCACTGTCAAACAGGACTTTTATGGAAATAAGAAATACAAAGAGATACATAGATATTGACTTTAGTCAGCTAATGTCAGGCACTCACAATACGTTGTTTGAAGATTTAAAACAAATACACCAGAGAGATAAAAAGCTAAACGTCGAGTCTTTAGAGGCAAAAACAGAGTCAGTTCTTAGAAAAGTCAAAGAATCAGGGAATCAGATCAATCTCTGCGTTTCCTCTCCGGTGAAGGGTTAGGAAACGCAGAGATTTGAAGAGTTTCTATGAAAGAAATCAACCACTCTGATCAAATAAGAACTCTTAAAGCCACAGACACGTCAAACACATTTCCTTAAGAGATTAACTCCAAACAACGACGTGGAAGAAGAACCTCCTAGAGAGACAAACACAGGTTTCCGTGTTCTGGTGGGTCGCAAACAGAATAAATAATGATCCCGCCGCTGGACCCAGTCTCAGTCCTTCATCTCGTTGTTCCTGAAGGAGATTCAGGCTCATATTTCCGGGTCTGGGTCATGTGACTGTTTTAAGGTAGAGCCCATAGTGTCTGCTGAGGGTCCGACGGGTCGGGCTGAGGGTCCCACGGGTCGGGCTGAGGGTCCCACGGGTCGGGTTGAGGGTCCCACGGGTCGGGCTGAGGGTCCGATGCTATGACTCGTGGATTTTCTAGCGGTCACGTTTATAAATGCTGATCATGTTTTGTGATGCGAGAGAAAACGACTTACTTTAAGTCCGATGTTCACATTTCAGATGTTGTGAGGAGAACCGCGTTTAAACCCGATGGGACGGATCAGAACCCCTGTTAACAGAAGAACCCTGATTCTTTAACCACAAACACACATTTCATAAATGAGTGAAACTTTGCTGAAGGAGGAAATTCTTTAATTTTACGGGAGTCCAGTGGAGTTCCTGTAGAGCCGTGTTCTGATGGTTCTGATCCGTGATAAATCATGAGGTGACACTGGGATGAACACATGAACGTCTCTCACCGGTGACAGGCTGAAGAGAAACAAACAGAATCTTAAGACGCATCGGGTCAATGCAGAGTTCTATCTCCAGGGCCCGGTTCTGGATGTGGCCGACCCGACTCGGAGCGGACGGAGAAGAGGAAGAGAGAAGTCTGTTTGTACTGTATGAAAGGGTGAAACTCTTAAACTCTGACAGAGAGAGAAGTTCTGAGTCACCGCCTGTAGAACAACACTTTCCTTTATTCACTCAGAATCCAGAACTTTTTGGTTCTTACAACGTAGAATAATATGGATCAGAATAGAACAACTTTGTTGTCGTTGTTGCAGAACAATGAAAGGCGGTTTAGCAGAAGAAAACAACACGGGGGAACAGACGGCGGCGCCGAGAAAAATCGGACCAGAGCGCTTCACTGAAAGGTTCCTACAAAAGTAAACAACAAACAAACAAACAAACAAACAAACAAAAAAACATGAACTTTACATTCATGCCAAACATCAAGAGTCCCTCACTGGATCTTTATCCAGGTCAAACTTTATTTATGACACAGCTGATGGAGGAGGAGTCTAGAACACAACAAGAAACAATAACAATAACAATAACAACAATAATAATAATAATAATGATAATTATTATTATTATTATTATTATTATTCGCCAGGGTAAGGTTTCATAGAAGAGTCTTCAACACAACACAGTATCACACTAAAACATGAACATCTAAACAAGAACAACTAAGACAGGACCGCCATCAAGACCACCATCAAGACCCCCATCAAGACCACCATCAAGACCACCATCAAGACCGCCATCAAGACCGCCATCAAGACCGCCATCAAGACCCCCATCAAGACCGCCATCAAGACCGCCATCAAGACCACCATCAAGACCACCATCAAGACCGCCATCAAGACCACCATCAAGACCCCCATCAAGACCGCCATCAAGACCACCATCAAGACCACCATCAAGACCGCCATCAAGACCGCCATCAAGACTTCCCTCAGACCCCCGTCTATGTGACAATGAAGCCTAGACCCCCACAGCCTTCATCAGATTTTAGATTTGAACGATTTCCCCTTATTTTATCCTCGTCAAACGTTTAGTCATCTTGTGCTTTACATGTTGGTTTGTTTTCTGTAAACAACAAACAAACAAACAAACAAAACGTTACCACATGTTTAGAATCATCATCATTCTTAGCTTAGTGTTTTTAGTATCATCCATCCATCCATCCATCCATCCATGTGTAGAGGTCACAGAGGTCACAGTGATGATACAGGACAGTGTAGAGGTCACAGAGGTCACAGTGATGATACAGGACAGTGTAGAGGTCACAG
The DNA here is from genome assembly GCA_037951165.1 of Lophius americanus. Taxonomy (NCBI): domain Eukaryota; kingdom Metazoa; phylum Chordata; class Actinopteri; order Lophiiformes; family Lophiidae; genus Lophius; species Lophius americanus. Next base: position 134,233 of record JBBDHG010000249.1, read on the forward strand.
AGGTCACAGTGATGATACAGGACAGTGTAGAGGTCACAGAGGTCACAGTGATGAGACAGGACAGTGTAGAGGTCAAAGAGGTCACAGTGATGAGACAGGACAGTGTAGAGGTCACAGAGGTCACAGTGATGATACAGGACAGTGTAGAGGTCACAGAGGTCACAGTGATGAGACAGGACAGTGTAGAGGTCAAAGAGGTCACAGTGATGAGACAGGACAGTGTAGAGGTCACAGAGGTCACAGGGATGAGACAGGACAGTCTAGAGGTCACAGAGGTCACAGGGATGAGACAGGACAGTCTAGAGGTCACAGAGGTCACAGTGAGGAGACAGGAGGGGGTGGAGGTCACAGAGGTCGACCTCTGGCCGCGGTCAGTGCTGCAGATCTCCATCGTAGATGAATCCTTCAGAGAATGAGAAGGAGGAGAGAAGAAACCCTGAGGAGGAGATTCCTGACGTGAGCAGAGCCTCTAGAATCCGTAGAAAAGGTTCCTGGTCAGAATGAACTTCTCTGCTTGAAGGTCGTTTGTTAGATCATCACAGAGGAGGAGAGGGACTGAGAAGAAACTCTGGATAATATCATCATGTTCTCCTTCTGGGGGTCACTGCGTCCAGGAGCTTCATCTGTGAGCTGGACTGATCCCACAAACCATGAAGGTTATCCAGAAGAAAGCAGATTGGTCCAGGATCAGGACCAGAACCGTCATGTTGAATGGACTGTGACATCACAGCGAGTTCTCCATCAGACGCTCCTCAGAGCGGTGTGGAGGAGAAGGTCTGAGGAGGCCCTCCAAACAGAGCCGTCATCTTTGACCTTCTGCTGAAGGAGCGAGGGGATCTCCATCCTGACATCAGCTGACGTCAGCTGACATCTGCTCTCTGATGAGATGATATCTGGGGGCGGAGCCGGCGCTGAAGGGGAACCGCTTCTGCTCTCAGAGATGAGATGTGGCGGTTTGAGCAGAACATCCGCAGGAACTTTCCCCTCATCTCAGACGTCACTGGATCTCGCTCCATGAAGCTCCACGGAGGAATTTAGATGGTCTAGTGGGCGGAGCTGCTGCTGGATCGTTGGATCGGTACCAGACGCTGGAGCTGATGGCCAGAGACGACAGGTCTGAACCGCTGAGAGACCAGATTGTGGTCCGTCTGAACGATCCCGAGTCTTCGGTCCATTTAGTCCGTTTCCTGTTTCCGGGTCAGACTTTTCTTTATTTATCTGACAACAAAAGTATCTTCTGACTATTAATGTTCATTTACTCCTCATTGGACGGTTACATTATGAATGTGCTGTTTTTCCCAGAATGCACTGCGTGGGAATAATAATCCAATAAAATAATGTTAATAATAATAATAATAATAATGTTAATAATAATAATGATAATAATAATAATGATAATAATAATAATGATAGTAATAATAATAATAATAATAATAATAATAATGTTAATACTAATGATAATATTAATAATAATAATGATAATAATAATGACAATAATAATAATAATGATAATAATGATAGTAATAATGATAATAATAATAATAATAATAATGTTAATAATAATAATAATAATAATAATAATAATAATGATAGTAATAATAATAATAATAATAATAATGTTAATAATAATAATAATAATAATAATAATGATAATAATAATAATGATAATAATAATAATAATGATAGTAATAATAATAATAATAATAATGTTAATACTAATGATAATATTAATAATAATGATAATAATAATGACAATAATAATAATAATGACAATAATAATAATAGTAATAATAATAATAATAATAATGATAATGATAATATTAATAATAATAATGATAATAATAATGATAATAATGATAATAATAATGATAATAATGATAATAATAATAATAATAATAATAATAATAATGATAATAATAATGATAATAATGATAATAATAATAATAATAATAATCATAATAATAATGATAATGATAATAATAATGATAATAATGATAATAATGATAATAATAATGATAATGATAATAATAATGATAATAATAATGATAATAATGATAATAATAATAATAATAATAATAATAATAATAATAATAAAATAATAATAATGATAATAATAATATTAATAATGATAATAATAATCATAATAATTATAATAATAATGATAATAATAATAATAATGATAATAATAATAAGGATGATAATAATAATAATAATCTTCAATAATTATAATTATATAATTCCTGTCATTTAGGATGTTTGTAGATTATTATTCTGTTGTAAAGGTTAAAGGTCGAGGTACTTTAACTACTTAATATGCTAATGAGTTGTTTAATCAATAAGAGAATCAACATTTATTAAACTAAACAAACTTTGGTTTTAAAATAGTTTATTTAGTTGAATCAAATCAAAGTCAGAGAAATGTAGTGAAGTAGAAAAATTCAGTTTTATCAAACTGAACTGAACTTTACATCCAAATACTTATAAAATAAGATCAAGATTTATTAGTCCCAACTGACCTACTCAACTACTGACTGACCGACAGATCTACTGACTGACTGACCTACTGACTGACTGACCTACTGACCTACTCAACTACTGACTGACCGACAGATCTACTGACTGACAGACCTACTGACTGACAGACCTACTGACTGACTGACCTACTGACCAACTGACTGACTGACTGACCTACTGACCGACAGACCTACTGACTGACTGACTGACCTACTGACTGACAGATCTACTGACTGACAGACCTACTGACTGACAGACCTACTGACTGACTGACCTACTGACCTACTCAACTACTGACTGACCGACAGATCTACTGACTGACAGACCTACTGACTGACAGACCTACTGACTGACTGACCTACTGACCTACTCAACTACTGACTGACCTACTCAACTACTGACTGACCTACTCAACTACTGACTGACCGACAGATCTACTGACTGACAGACCTACTGACTGACTGACCTACTGACCAACTGACTGACTGACTGACCTACTGACCGACAGACCTACTGACTGACTGACTGACCTACTGACTGACAGATCTACTGACTGACAGACCTACTGACTGACAGACCTACTGACTGACTGACCTACTGACCTACTCAACTACTGACTGACCGATAGATCTACTGACTGACAGACCTACTGACTGACTGACCTACTGACCGACAGACCTACTGACTGACTGACTGACCTTCTGACTGACTGACCTACTGGCTGACTGACCGACTGACTGACCTACTGACTGACTGACTGACAGGCCTACTGACCTACTGACTGACTGACTGACCTACTGACTGACTGACCTACTGACTGAGTGACCTACTGACTGACTGACTGACCTACTGATTGACTGACTGACTGACTGACTGACTGACCTACTGACTGACTGGTTGGCTGGATGGGGGTGACCTTCCTGACCTTTTAAAGAAAACTCATCTCCTCCCATTTAGCTGTGAGGGTTGTGGTGGTACCGGTACCGGTACCGTCATGTGAAAAACAGATCCAGATCCAGGAAGGAGCTTCAGGTCCTCCCCAGTGGAGCGAGGAGGAGGAGCCTGAAATCATTTATGGGACCAGAGGTGGATTCATCCAGCAGGAGTTCCTGCAGGAGGTCCAGCAGGAGGTCCTGCAGGAGGTCCTGCTCCGACAACATGGGTTGGTGGATGGTGACGTCAGTCTCCTGGTGGAGCTGAAAACACCACCCTCAGCCTTCCTCCCAGCTTAATGCTTCTATCAGGAGAGTGGGCTGGGACCCCATGACAGACAGCAGAGGTGTTGGATCCTGTGTCTCAGTGGTTCTTCAGAGGTTCTTCAGAGGTTCTTCGGAGGTTCTTCGGAGGTTCTTCAGAGGTTCTTCGGAGGTTCTTCAGAGGTTCTTCAGAGGTTCTTCAGAGGTTCTTCAGAGGTTCTTCGGAGGTTCTTCAGAGGTTCTTCGGATGTTTGGGGCCCCAGGTGAATCAGATCAGTTATGAATAATAAATAAAACTTCTTTTCTTCTTCTTTGTTTCTACTCCAGGTTATTTAGAGGAAACAGGTAAAGGCTGTCGCCTGGAGACCAAACAGTAAACAACATCACCTGTGCGTAAGAACATAGGTGTGCTATCGCTCCTTCAGAACCGCGCCCTGAGAAACCAGTCGTATGAAGAACGCCGCTGACTCACCTTCACTCCTCCAACAGGTGAACAATTACAACAAAGGGTGGAGGACAAGCCCGCATGATGATCCGAGCTCCTCCACCCAAACCGCGTCACCGAGACGTCCAACAGTCATCTCGGCATAAAAGCTGCTGTCACAGGCTCCGCCTCTGGAAGGAGAGGCTGCCGCATCAGCTGATCAACTGAAGGAAGTAGAAGGTTGTTTGTCCGATCTTCATCAGCTGGACCAGAACTCTTCATCTTCACCCTCGTCCTTTTCCCTCGTCAATGACGGGAAAAACTTCACGGAGAAATGTTTCAGATCTCTGCTGAATGTTTCTACCTGCAGCCGTCTGTCTGTCTTTCTGTCTGTCTGATTACTTGTCTGTCTGTCAGTCAGTCAGTCAGTCAGTCAGTCAGTCAGTCAGTCAGTCTGTCTGTCTGTCTGTCTGTAAAGACCCCTGTCCCCTGCGTTGTATAAATAAAGACCCCGTTCCCCTGCGTTGTACAGGTAAAGACCCCTGACTGAAGTCCTCAGATTAAACGTGACCTGACGTCCACAGGGTTTATAGTGGAATGTTAAGTATGAGACGTAAACATGACGTAGAAGACGGACCCCCTCCAGTCCAGTCATCTGCACCACATCTGGACCAAATGGGATCAAAGGTTAGAACACAAAAATCCTGTTCTTCCTCACACTGAGATCTGTGAGGGTATAGAACTTGAAAACGATCCATGGAATACTTTTGGAGTGATCGCGTTTACAAGAAGGATCTCCGGCGGCGGCGGCGGCGGCGGCGGCGGCGGCGTGATGATGATCTCATAATACTCCGGACTCTTCGGGGACATAATCCAGCATAAGTCTTTGATGTAGAACTGAATTAAAACACTTTGGTGACATCTTCTTAAACATACTGGGTATCATTATGGGTATCACTGATGACATCACTACGTTAACGGGATGTTTTCTTTTTTGGAGTGTATGACTGAGGGCGTTTTGGCGGGGGTCCGATCAAACATCCTGATGCAGGTTTAGACTGTCGACACATCTGGAGTCCTTCAACCGGTGGTACGAGGCTGTGAGCTGCTTTTAGATGAAGTGGGATCACCGAGAATCTTCTATGTGAGAAAGAAAGATTGAAATCTGTCTGTTGGAGTTTAGGCGCTCCTGAAATAAACGTCCCGGGTCAAACCGACACGAGAGAAGAAGGCGATGAGGAGGAGAACGCGGGCGGGGTCAGAGGGGCGGCTTCTCAGAGAGGCGGGACACCAGAACGGTGTCAGACGGTTCTGTCGATGGTGGACGTGAAGACGAGACCTGCGGTGACGTCGCCATGGCGACATGAGCGAAAACCTACGGACTAAATAATGAGATTAACATCTCAGTACCTAAAGCCCCAGTAGTCCAGATGTTTTATCACATCATACCTGCTTCAGAGAACTCTATCCACCAATGGGAAATGACACACGCCCACCTCCTGTGTCGCCACGGCGACGCGTAAACACGGATGACAGCGCCGCTACGAAAACTATTCCTGCTGTGTGGAAGTTTGATTGAAAGGAATCAGATGTCAATAATAGAAACTGTAAAAATAAATCAGTGCTGAGTTTCATTTGTTCTCTTCACAGTGTTTTACCGGGTCACATGACCTCGTGACCCGGAAGTCAAGGAAAGGGTCAAAAACGCGATAAATCAGTTAAAACAAGTTAAAACAAGTTAAAACAAGTTAAATCAGTTAAAACTACTTAAAACTAGTTAAAACTAGTTAAAACAAGTTAAATCAGTTAAAACTAGTTAAAGCTAGTTAAAACAAGTTAAATCAGTTAAAACTAGTTAAAGCTAGTTAAAACAAGTTCAAACTAGTTAAAACAAGTTAAATCAGTGAAAACTAGTTAAAACTAGTTAAAACAGTTAAAACTAGTTAAATCAGTCAAAAGAGTTAAAACAAGTTAAACTAGTTAAATCAGTCAAAAGAGTTAAAATAAGTTAAAACTAGTTAAATCAGTTAAAACTAGTTAAAACAAGTTAAACTACTTAAAACAAGTAAAATCAGTTAAAATAGTTAAAACTAGTTAAAACAAGTTAAAACAGTTTAAACTAGTTAAATCAGTTAAAACTAGTTAAAACAAGTTAAAACAGTTAAAACACTTAAAACAAGTAAAATCAGTTAAAATAGTTAAAACTAGTTAAAACAAGTTAAATCAGTTAAAACTATTTAAAACTAGTTAAAACAGTTAAAACTAGTTAAAACAAGTTAAATCAGTTAAAACAAGTTAAAACAAGTTAAATCAGTTAAAACAGTTAAAACAAGTTAAATCAGTTAAAAAAGTTTAAACTAGTTAAATCAGTTAAACAGTTAAAACAAGTTAAATCAGTTAAACAGTTTAAAAACAAGTTAAATCAGTTAAAACAAGTCAAATCAGTTAAAATAAGTTATATCAGTTAAAACAGTTTAAACTAGTTAAATCAGTTAAAAGAAGTTAAAACAGTTAAAACAGTTAAAACTAGTTAAATCTGTTGAAACAAGTTAAATATGTTAAGACAATTTAAAACAGTTAAATCAGTTTAAACAGTTAATTCTTGATTCTGACTCTGATTCTTGATTCTGATTCTGAGTCTGATTCGGACTCTGGTTCTGATCCAGATCCAGATGGTTTTTTATCTCGTCTTTTTAAAACCAACCAAACAGTTGAGGTTAAGTTTATATTCTAATACTTCTGATTGATTGTTTCTGGTAGGAGAAGGAGAAGACGGTTCTGCTCCTGCTGTCACACGGGCCTTAAACGGTCCCGGAACATTCATCTAATGCACAGAACAATAAAAGAGAGAAGAGAGAGGGAACCCACAGAACCCGGTTCTGTCACTGGGAAACCTGTAAATGTAAGAACTCCTCATGTGCTCTTAGTTTCTTCTCTTCATCCTTATGTTACTGTGTTCTGGACCTTTGGGTGGGTTTGCCCCCCGGCCCACTAACATCAGAACATCAGAACATGAGCGCTATGGGTTGAACTATAAAACCACCGGTTTGCATCTCTGTCCTCGCTCTCCCGCCCGCTGTCTGTCGCTGATGAAGAGCAGCGAGTGTGTGACACCGATGTGCACATTTCTTGAACTCACACAGAAGAGCAGCAGAACCTCCTGCCGGGCCGGGCCGGGCCGCCGGTGTGTTTATTTGTCTAGTGGATGCAGCAGCTGTGAGCCGTTACTCTGACTCTCTGCTGCTGGTTAGCACTGATGGCTAACAGAAAAGAAGGTTCTGATCCCAGCCGGGGGCCTTTCTGTGATCCATCTGTGGGTTCTCCCAGGTTCCGGTCCGGGTGGGATCCTCCTCTGTGTTCCAGCCACCGTCTACTGTCCAGCATTCTAGTGGACTCAGTGGAACGGCCCGTAGGCGTGACTGTCGTTAACGGTGGTTTGGATCAGCGCTGTGATGAACAGGTGAACCCGGCCTCTCGCTCAGTGTCAGCCGGAATGGGTTCCAGCCCGGCTGAGCCAGAACAAGAACAACGGGGATTACAGTCAGGGACTTCCTGTCCTCGTTCACGGCGTGAAGGCTCTCGGCGCCGGAAGGAAAAATACCTCAGATCCAAAAGCTTTCATGACTTCTTCCTTGACCGGCGCTGAGGCCTCAACCGGGTCCAGATTCTGAGACCCAATCCTTTCTTCTGCTGCGATTGTGCTGAGAAATAAACAAACTGGATTGAAAACATGAGCGTGAAGGAATGATGAAGACGAAGATGATGATGATGATGATGTTCATCTGCTTCGACTAAACTCACTCAGAATCTCAAACGACACAAAGAAAATTCTTTGAAAAGTTCTTGTTCTGGTGTGACAGCGGTCCAGTTTCAGCGGTTGGTTCCAACTTTCCTCTTTTACAACGAAAGAAGAAATAAAAAAACACAATCAGAAAAATCTATTTTATATTTCTTATTTAAAAGTTGACATTTATGCAAAAAGAAATAAGGATATATTTTATAAAACTTTATTTATTTAACTTATATGAATTATATTCTGAAGAATTATATTTCAAGCATGTCGACTGATCATTCCTGCAAACTTATAAAAGAATAAGAACATTTAAAAGATATATATACACGTATATATACATATATATATATACACGTATATATATATATACATATATATATGTACGTGTATATATATATATACATATATATACACGTATATATACATATATATATATATACACGTATATATATATATATACATATATATATGTACGTGTATATATATATATACATATATATATGTACGTGTATATATATATATGTATATATATATATATATACACGTATATATATATATATATATATATATACATATATATACACGTATATATATATATATGTATATATATGTATATATATGTATATATATATATATATATACATATATATATATATAAAGGTATATATATACACGTATATATATATATATATATATATATATACACGTATATATATATATATATATATATACATATATATATATATATATATACGTGTATATATATATATATATATATATATATATGTGTGTATATATATATATATATACGTGTTTATATATATATATATATATATATATACACGTATATATATATATATATATATACGTGTATATATATATATATATATATATATATATATATATACGTGTTTATATATATATATACGTGTTTATATATATATAAACACGTATATATATATATATATATATATATATACACGTATATATATATATATATATATATATACATATACACGTCTATCCATTTAGAAGTTGAAAGTGTTTTTCTAAAGGATGATGTCTGAGAGGAACATTAAAAAATGTAGAAAGCATTTAGATTCAGCAGCTTTAAATAGAATAAAGTAAAATATTCGTTTATATACGTGATTATTGAAAGAAGTGATGTTTGTGAAGAGTCAAAGAGGTAAACACAAAGACTCCAGCCTTCATTTGAAGGAGTGAGATCAAAGTTCACCTGTTTGTTTGTCTGTTTGTCTGTTTGTTTCTTTGTTACTTTTTGAGTTTGTTTGTCTGTTTGTTGCAGAAATGTGGAGCATCAGAACTGGGGGGTCCGGTTGGGTCATCGGAAAGCAGCAGATCAGAACCGCTCAGTGTTTGAAACCACAGCAGGAAAACAGAAACCTCACAGACACAGGAGTTCTGAGACGTGGACCTCCAGGATCCACTCTCCTGGTCCCACTGAGGACCGGAGCTGCAGGGTTCTGAAGGAGCAGCAGCTGTCGGATCGAGTCTTCAGACACGCGTAAACAGCCGCTGAGTCAGCCGGGACAAACGCAGGGACAAAGTTCTCCTGCTCCGTTACTCCTGCCCAACTTTCATTTAATCCACAGCTTTTATTCTGGCAGGAAGGGCCGTCAGAATAAATGTGTTTAAGGAGAAAGACTCGCTTATCACCGCTTATATTTATATTTACATTTGTATTTATACTTATATTTGTTTTTATATTTATATTTATACTTGTTTTTATATTTGTATTTGTTTTTATGTTAACATTTATATTTGTTTTTATATTTGTATTTGCATTTATATTTGTATTTATTTTTACATTTGTATTTATACTTGTTTTTATATTTGTATTTGTTTTTATGTTAACATTTATATTTGTTTTTATATTCGTATTTGCATTTATAGTTGTATTTATATTTACATTTGTATTTATACTTATATTTGTTTTTATATTTATATTTATACTTGTTTTTATATTTGTATTTGTTTTATGTTAACATTTATGTTTGTTTTTATATTTGTATTTGCATTTATATTTGTATTTGTTTTTATGTTAACATTTATATTTGTTTTTATATTTACATTTGTATTTATACTTATATTTGTTTTTATATTTATATTTATACTTGTTTTTATATTTGTATTTGTTTTTATGTTAACATTTATATTTGTTTTTATATTTGTATTTGCATTTATATTTGTATTTATATTTACATTTGTATTTATACTTATATTTGTTTTTATATTTATATTTATAATTGTTTTTATATTTGTATTTGTTTTTATGTTAACATTTATATTTGTTTTTATATTTGTATTTGCATTTATAGTTGTATTTATATTTACATTTGTATTTATACTTATATTTGTTTTTATATTTATATTTATACTTGTTTTTATATTTGTATTTGTTTTTATGTTAACATTTATATTTGTTTTTATATTTGTATTTGCATTTATATTTGTATTTATTTTTACATTTGTATTTATACTTGTTTTTATATTTGTATTTGTTTTTATGTTAACATTTATATTTGTTTTTATATTCGTATTTGCATTTATAGTTGTATTTATATTTACATTTGTATTTATACTTATATTTGTTTTTATATTTATACTTGTTTTTATATTTGTATTTGTTTTATGTTAACATTTATGTTTGTTTTTATATTTGTATTTGCATTTATATTTGTATTTGTTTTTATGTTAACATTTATATTTGTTTTTATATTTACATTTGTATTTATACTTATATTTGTTTTTATATTTATATTTATACTTGTTTTTATATTTGTATTTGTTTTTATGTTAACATTTATATTTGTTTTTATATTTGTATTTGCATTTATATTTGTATTTATATTTACATTTGTATTTATACTTATATTTGTTTTTATATTTATATTTATAATTGTTTTTATATTTGTATTTGTTTTTATGTTAACATTTATATTTGTTTTTATATTTGTATTTGCATTTATAGTTGTATTTATATTTACATTTGTATTTATACTTATATTTGTTTTTATATTTATATTTATACTTGTTTTTATATTTGTATTTGGTTTTATGTTAACATTTATATTTGTTTTTATATTCGTATTTGCATTTATAGTTGTATTTATATTTACATTTGTATTTATACTTACATTTGTTTTTATATTTATATTTATACTTGTTTTTATATTTGTATTTGTTTTTATGTTAACATTTATGTTTGTTTTTATATTTGTATTTGCATTTATATTTGTATTTGTTTTTATGTTAACATTTATATTTGTTTTTATATTTACATTTGTATTTATACTTATATTTGTTTTTATATTTATATTTATAATTGTTTTTATATTTGTATTTGTTTTTATGTTAACATTTATATTTGTTTTTATATTTGTATTTGCATTTATAGTTGTATTTATATTTACATTTGTATTTATACTTATATTTGTTTTTATATTTATATTTATACTTGTTTTTATATTTGTATTTGGTTTTTATGTTAACATTTATATTTGTTTTTATATTCGTATTTGCATTTATAGTTGTATTTATATTTACATTTGTATTTATACTTATATTTGTTTTTATATTTATATTTATACTTGTTTTTATATTTCTATTTGTTTTTATGTTAACATTTATTTTGTTTTTATATTTGTATTTGCATTTATATTTGTATTTGTTTTTATGTTAACATTTATATTTGTTTTTATATTTACATTTGTATTTATACTTATATTTGTTTTTATATTTGTATTTGTTTTTATGTTTGTATTTGTTTTTATGTTAACATTTATATTTGTTTTTATATTTGTATTTGTTTTTATGTTAACTTTTATATTTGTTTTTATATTTGTATTTGCATTTATATTTGTATTTATATTTACATTCGTTTTAATTTTTGTTTTTATATTTACATTTGTATTTATACTAACATTTATATTGGTTTTTATATTTGTATTTGTATTTATATTAGTTTTTTATATGTTTTTATGTTCGTATTTGTATTTATATTTATATTTACATTTAGATTTGTTTTTATATTTATATATGTATTCATATTTGTTTTTATATTTGTATTTTCATTTGTATTTATATTAGTTGTTATGTGTTTTTATCTATATTTGCATTTGCATTTATATTAATATTTTTTCTTTTATTTATATTTATATCCATATCTATGTTTTATTTTTGAATTTTTTCATCATATTTCCGTTTTTCTTCTTAAACATAAAACACATGAATCTGTTTTATGACGTTTCCATGTTTCAACTCTTCACTTACCTTCATTCTTCTAAAAGGCAGAAATATGAAATCTGTGTTTTGTTGTTGTTGACTTCTGAAAACGGCGGCTTCTCCTTTGATTGGACGGACACGCGTCACATGACCAGCAGACGCTTTTTGAAACAGAATGGGAAATTAATTATTTATTTAATGCATTAATGCGTTTGTCAACATTTAACAAATAATCAATAATTAAATCATTTTCTGAAGTTATTGTGTGTCCAGAATAAATGAATGTAATATAGAAATAAAATCAACGTTAAGTAAATGATTATTAGGTTTTTCAACGTTCCAAATGAAATAAAACAAAGTTCAGATCCTATTAATAAATAAACAGCTGTTGACAAGTAACATCATGAAGTAAACAAGTTTGAAAACGTTCCTCAAACTTCCCTCACGCTAAAATATAAACTATTACAGTTTCATCACTTCAACTTCTTTCCCTCAACTGAACTATTTATATAAAACAGATTTATGCTCAGAAAGAGAGAGAGAGAGAAAGAGAGAGTAAGAGGGAGAGAGAGAGAGGGAGGAAGGGAGAGGGAGAGGAAGGAAGAGAGGGAGAGAGACAGAGAGAGGGAGAGGGAGAGATGGAGAGAGAGCAAGGGAGAGAGAGAGGGAAAAAACAGGGAGAGAAGGAGAGAGAGAGAGTAAGAGGGAGAGAGAGAGAGAGAGGGAGGAAGGAAGAGAGGGAGAGAGGGGGAGACAGACAGACAGAGGGAGAGAGGGAGGGAGAGAGACAGAGCGAGAGAGAGGGAGAGATGGAGAGAGAGCAAGGGAGAGAGAGAGGGAAAAAACAGAGAGAGAAGGAGAGAGAGGAAGGGAGAGAGAGAGAGAGAGAGAGAAAGAGGAAGGGAGAGAGAGGAAGGGAGAGAGTGACAGAAAGCGATGGAGAGAGTGAGAGAGAGAGAGAGAGAGAGGGAGAGATGGAGAGAGAGCAAGGGAGAGAGAGAGAGGGAAAACACAGAGAGAGAAGGAGAGAGAGAGAGAGTAAGGGATAGAGAGACAGAGAGAGAGACAGACAGAGAGAGAGAAAGGGGGAGAGTGGGAAAGAGACAGGGACAGACAGACAGACAAGCAGACAGACAGAGAGAGAGAGAGAGAGAGAGAGAGAGACAAGGTTGCATTGAAAGCATAAATCGTCTGTCTTCAGGTTGCGTGTTGGCGGCCTGCTGATCCGTCCGTATGTCGGTGTACGTTTTATTAATGTCAGATTGGAACCCTCGTCCTCGTTCTCTCACTCGTCACTTTTCCTCCATCCTCGTCTGAATTTACTTCTCGTCTTTCTGCTCTAAACAGGGACAGAAATAAATGTTTATGCGGCTGCCATGTCATTTAATCATTCATTCTTTTTTTTCCTTCGGCCCAGTCAAGACACCAACTCAACTATTTATGATCTGATCAGCCATAACATTACAACCAGCGGCCTTTATGTGCAGGTTTGTCTTATGCTGCCAGAACGGCTCTGATGCAGGAGTTCTTGTGAGGGGTCGGTCCACATGGCCTCCTCTCGGCCCCCCAGGACTCCCTGGAGCCTCGGACGCCCACGACCTTGTCGCCCGTTCACCAGTTGCCTTTCATTAGACCAAAAAAATAGTTCCTTCTCAAAGTCAATGAGATTCTGATGCTTGGCCTCTTTTTTCTAGTTACAACAAATGACAAATACAAGTACATGAGGGGAATGATCTCCTGCTCCCAAATATATTTCACTCATCTCATTTCTGACCGGTACCAGTGTGACCAGATAACCAACGTGAGCTGAACCTGGCCTCTCAGTGGTTATAATGTTATGGCTAATCATTCTACGTAAAGCCTCGTTTACAGGAGCTCCTGGAATCTTACCTGAGACGTTCCCACACCTTCGTCCGGCCTCACGTTCTTACAGACGTCTGACTCGGTTCTGTTACTACCTCCGCCGCTGTCACTAACACACGGAGGCGTGGAATGAAATCCCACAATGCTTTGCGTGATGACATTGATGCTGTGTCTTGGTTGAAATGTGGAATTTGGTTGTGATCAGACAATGGCGCTGACTTTCATCATCGGCGCCGCCGTTCCAGAGGGTCCGGTCCATTCTCCCGGTTTGACCGGTGACATGGCGTGGGTGGTCGCGTAAAAACCCCGGTAGGTGTGTCGGAGTTACCACGGCGACGCTCTACCAGCTCCTCTCGCAATAACTCTGTTTATGCAGAAGTCGGGCTTTTAATGCAGGAAAGTAATACCTGCGCAAAACTGCCGACTCACAGAGTTTACACAAGGAATTATGCGTTTAAACAAGGGTCCTCAGGTTACCCACCTTTGGATCCACGCAGGGAACATAAACCCGGTTAAGATGCTTGTGAGATTAGTGGAGACCCAGTCACGATGCCGGGCTGTCAATTTAAATAAGGTTGGTGTTTTAACTTTTGCTTTTTCTCCTGTGTAGAAACTTGGACTCCCACCGCCTGTTTACAGGCTTTAGAACATTTTCTACTCAGACGGAGCCTCTGCTGAGGTGCAGAGAAGGTCTGAGGACCGCTGGGCTTTTACTTCATGTGTCACGTGGCGTTTGTATCCAGCGGTTCTGTACACAGCAATAAACCTCAGAAGCCCGTCTGTGGATAAGAACTGGTTTCTGCTGGGACCTTTTTGTGTCCAGTGTTTGAAGAAGATCCTCCATCTCAGAAGACGAACCTCCATCTCAGAAGAAGAACCTCCATCTCAGAAGAAGAACCTCCATCTCAGAAGAAGAACCTCCATCTCAGAAGAACAACCTCCATCTCAGAAGAACAACCTCCATCTCAGAGGATGAACCTCCATCTCAGAGGACAAACCTCCAGACCAGAGGACAAACCTCCATCTCAGAAGAAGAACCTACATCTCAGAAGAAGAACCTCCATCTCAGAGGACCAACCTCCATCTCAGAAGAAGAACCTCCATCTCAGAAGAAGAACCTCCATCTCAGAAGAAGAACCTCCATCTCAGAGGATGAACCTCCATCTCAGAGGAAGAACCTCCATCTCAGAAGAAGAACCTCCAGACCAGAGGACAAACCTCCATCTCAGAAGAAGAACCTCCATCTCAGAAGAAGAACCTCAATCTCAGAAGAAGAACCTCCATCTCAGAAGAAGAACCTCCATCTCAGAAGAAGAACCTCCATCTCAGAAGAAGAACCTCCATCTCAGAGGACAAACCTCCAGACCAGAGGACAAACCTCCATCTCAGAAGAAGAACCTACATCTCAGAAGAAGAACCTCCATCTCAGAGGACGAACCTCCATCTCAGAAGAAGAACCTCCATCTCAGAGGACAAACCTCCAGACCAGAGGACAAACCTCCATCTCAGAAGAAGAACCTCCATCTCAGAAGAAGAACCTCCATCTCAGAAGAAGAACCTACATCTCAGAGGATGAACCTCCATCTCAGAGGATGAACCTCCATCTCAGAAGAAGAACCTCCATCTCAGAAGAAGAACCTCCATCTCAGAAGAAGAACCTCCATCTCAGAAGAAGAACCTCCATCTCAGAGGACGAACCTCCAGACCAGAGGACAAACCTCCATCTCAGAAGAAGAACCTCCATCTCAGAGGATGAACCTCCATCTCAGAAGAAGAACCTCCATCTCAGAAGAAGAACCTCCATCTCAGAAGAAGAACCTCCATCTCAGAAGAAGAACCTCCATCTCAGGAGAAGAACCTCCATCTCAGAAGAAGAACCTCCATCTCAGAGGACGAACCTCCAGACCAGAGGACAAACCTCCATCTCAGAAGAAGAACCTCCATCTCAGAAGAAGAACCTCCATCTCAGAAGAAGAACCTCCATCTCAGAGGACGCACCTCCAGACCAGAGGACAAACCTCCATCTCAGAAGAAGAACCTCCATCTCAGAGGATGAACCTCCATCTCAGAAGAAGAACCTCCATCTCAGAAGAAGAACCTCCATCTCAGAAGAAGAACCTCCATCTCAGAAGAAGAACCTCCATCTCAGGAGAAGAACCTCCATCTCAGAAGAAGAACCTCCATCTCAGAGGACGAACCTCCAGACCAGAGGACAAACCTCCATCTCAGAAGAAGAACCTCCATCTCAGGAGAAGAACCTCCATCTCAGAAGAAGAAGCTCCATCTCAGAGGACAAACCTCCAGACCAGAGGACAAACCTCCATCTCAGAAGAAGAACCTACATCTCAGAAGAAGAACCTCCATCTCAGAGGACGAACCTCCATCTCAGAAGAAGAACCTCCATCTCAGAGGACAAACCTCCAGACCAGAGGACAAACCTCCATCTCAGAAGAAGAACCTCCATCTCAGAAGAAGAACCTCCATCTCAGAAGAAGAACCTCCATCTCAGAGGATGAACCTCCATCTCAGAGGAAGAACCTCCATCTCAGAAGAAGAACCTCCATCTCAGAAGAAGAACCTCCATCTCAGAAGAAGAACCTCCATCTCAGAGGATGAACCTCCATCTCAGAGGAAGAACCTCCATCTCAGAAGAAGAACCTCCATCTCAGAAGAAGAACCTCCATCTCAGAAGAAGAACCTCCATCTCAGAGGACAAACCTCCAGACCAGAGGACAAACCTCCATCTCAGAAGAAGAACCTCCATCTCAGAAGAAGAACCTCCATCTCAGAAGAAGAACCTCCATCTCAGAGGATGAACCTCCATCTCAGAAGAAGAACCTCCATCTCAGAGGACGAACCTCCAGACCAGAGGACAAACCTCCATCTCAGAAGAAGAACCTCCATCTCAGAAGAAGAACCTCCATCTCAGAAGAAGAACCTCCATCTCAGAGGATGAACCTCCATCTCAGAGGAAGAACCTCCATCTCAGAAGAAGAACCTCCATCTCAGAAGAAGAACCTCCATCTCAGAAGAAGAACCTCCATCTCAGAGGATGAACCTCCATCTCAGAGGAAGAACTTCCATCTCAGAAGAAGAACCTCCATCTCAGAAGAAGAACCTCCATCTCAGAAGAAGAACCTCCATCTCAGAAGAAGAACCTCCATCTCAGAGGACAAACCTCCAGACCAGAGGACAAACCTCCATCTCAGAAGAAGAACCTCCATCTCAGAAGAAGAACCTCCATCTCAGAAGAAGAACCTCCATCTCAGAAGAAGAACCTCCATCTCAGAGGATGAACCTCCATCTCAGAAGAAGAACCTCCATCTCAGAGGATGAACCTCCATCTCAGAGGAAGAACCTCCATCTCAGAAGAAGAACCTCCATCTCAGAAGAAGAACCTCCATCTCAGAAGAAGAAGCTGCAGCTGAGACAGCGTGGAGGCTGGAAACATGCTCGGAGAAGGTCACCAAAGCTCCTGTTCACCCGTTGGTTGGCGGTGACACACTCGGCGGTCTGGTCTTGAAGGTGCAGCGACACAAATCCTGCCAGATGAAGAAAGTTTTTCCGAGACTCCCTCAGTCTTATTTTTGTCCAGACGGTCAGCGCCGCACAGAAGTCATGGTTACGGCGAATATTAACACACAAACGATCCGCTTTGATTTAAATCCTTCTTCTGCAGCTGCGTGAGTGAAGAGAACTTTCCAGAACTCTCAGTCTTCACCGGCCCGGCTGGACATGAGAACCAGGACACGGGTTCTGACATCCAGTCATCATTCATGTGTCGCTGGAAAAACATCGCTCTCTTGTGAATGAATGAAACCGCCGTTAGCCTGTTAGCTTAGCACAAGGAACAAAATCTCTCCATCTGCTAGAAACCTATTTAATGATCTTTCCATCTCCTAAGCCGACGCCCCTCTGGAGAGTTTATGAAACAGTGACGGGCCTCAGAACAAACTGGCAGCAGAACCTTTTTAGGTTTCTGTGTTTTTCTGGATTTACAGTTAAGAGATTGACTATAAATAAGTTCATTCCGTCTTCTCGCCTCAGCGCTGCTGGAAAACACTGTTATTTACAATCAATCAGCTGCTTCTGAAGGAGCAGATCCAGAACACAAGCAGAGATAGAACAGAACTGGGTCCCGGACCTTCCCCCCGACCCGGCAGGGTCCTCTCTTCAGAAGGTTCTACGGCGCGTCGGTGGAGGAGGTGACGGCGGGTGGAGGAGGTGAGGTTA
>JBBDHG010000249.1:157500-160000 GCA_037951165.1 Lophius americanus
ATACACACACACACCTATACACACACACACCTATACACACACACACCTATACACACACACATAAACACACACACCTATACACACACACATAAACACACACACACACACTTATACACACACACACATAAACACACACACACCTATACACACACACACACATAAACACACACACACCTATACACACACACACACACACATAAACACACACACACACCTATACACACACACACACCTATACACACACACACACATAAACACACACACACACCTATACACACACACACACCTATACACACACACACACCTATACACACACACACACACACACGCACACACACACACACACACACACACACACACACACACACACACACACACACACACACACACACACACACACACACACACACACACACTAAAAACCCAAACGTCCAAAGATAAATAATAAATTGATTTATAACATTAGGGGAAAATATTCCCAACAAACTGTAAATATTTCACTTTACGTCTTCATCATGTCGGACTGCTCTTCCTCCTTCCTCCTCTGCTCCGGGGATTCATCCGTTTTCTCAGTCTTAGTCCGACTGTAGTTCTATCCCTGGTTCTGATTCTGCTCCAGGTTCTGATATTGTTCGTCCTTCTGATTCTGCTCCCGGCTGCGGTTCTGTTCCTGGGCCTGATATTGTCCTCGGCTGTGATTCTGCACCTGGTTCTGATTCTGGCATCGGTGCGTGTTCTCCGAGTCTCGTCTCTCAGGTCCGTTCCACCGGCGCCTCATCAGTGTGTAGTAGATTGTGTCATTCTGTGATTCATGTTCAAGATCATTTTCTTCAGAACTTCTCCGTTACTTTTCTTCTGTTTTTGTTCCTTGTTGTTTTCTGGACCCTGCTCGTGTTTTTGGACAAGACCCGGTCCGCCCGCTGGTTCCGACATCGTTTGCTTGTTCGGATGCTTTCGTGTTTCCGGGCCCTGCTGGTTGCGTGAAGACGGTTCGCCGGATTATTCATGGTTGAAATCACCGAACTTCACTTCCTGTCCCTCTCTGCTCGGGTCCAAAACCACCGACGCCCCGGTTCTAATAAAACACTCAGAATCCAAACAACTTTCTTCCTGATACTTTGAAGAGATTTTCCTGCTTATAAATACTTTCAGATCTTGAAAACTCACGTCTCCAGCCGGCCGAAGGCAGGTTCTTCTCCACGTTTGGATCAGAGCTCATCCTGAAGGCTGGTGCTGAGAAGTTTCTGCTGGACCTCACTGATGCAGGACTCTCTCCAAATATGGAGTGATGTTCCCCCTGAAACGGACCGGAACCTTAAGAAAACCCAGCATGACCGGGGTCCATTCTGGTTCTGCTTTTATTGTCCTTTTGTCTCAGACGGTTCTAGATGAGATATTCCTTCAGTCTGTTATTTATCACTGGTACCAAAATGGTACCACACTGGTACCGAGTGACCTACTTCTGTTCCTCTGGATGTTTGTAATAAGAGAGAGAGAGACAGACAGGCAGATAGAGACAGACAGATAGAGACAGACAGGCAGATAGAGACAGACAGATAGAGACAGACAGGCAGATAGAGACAGACAGATAGAGACAGACAGATAGAGACAGACAGATAGAGACAGACAGATAGAGACAGACAGGCAGATAGAGACAGACAGACAGATAGAGACAGACAGATAGAGACAGACAGACAGGCAGACAGGCAGATAGAGACAGACAGATAGAGACAGACAGATAGAGACAGACAGATAGAGACAGACAGATAGAGACAGACAGATAGAGACAGACAGGCAGATAGAGACAGACAGATAGAGACAGACAGACAGATAGAGACAGACAGATAGAGACAGACAGATAGAGACAGACAGGCAGATAGAGACAGACAGATAGAGACAGACAGACAGATAGAGACAGACAGATAGAGACAGACAGATAGAGACAGACAGATAGAGACAGACAGACAGATAGAGACAGACAGATAGAGACAGGCAGATAGAGACAAACAGACAGACAGACAGGCAGACAGACATCTGATGGACGCACGCAGCTTCCTGTCAGCTGCTTACATCATCAGATAAAACCTTCATCATCAGATGAAATAAACATCATCATCACATTTATCACGACCTTTTTTCACGGTAACCTTTCTGCGGGAAGGATCCTCTCCCAGCTGACCAGCTGGAGGCGGGGCTTACCCGGAGGAAGAGAGTTGGATCGGACCGTCGGCGTCTCCTTCTTCCGGTCAGGGCGGGTCCAGCGGACGGGATGCGGCCCCTCTGCTTACGGCGGGGGCCGACGCGGGTCGTCTGCGTCTGCGTCTGCGGGAGGGTGTGGCCTCCACCTGTCAGTCAAACTAGTTAAACTAGAAGAGAAAGACTGGGTCAGAAGAAAAGAGGGTTGTTTTGCGTGTTCAGGAGATCTCATCATGAGACGACCGTAGGACACAAGGAGACAACGAGGCGATAAGGGATGTTGTGTAACGTCTGAACGTCTGAC
>JBBDHG010000249.1:165000-170000 GCA_037951165.1 Lophius americanus
GTGTGTGTGTGTGTGTGTGTAGTGTGTGTGTGTATGCATATGTGTGTGTGTAAGAATTTTCCTGACTTTAAAACACTTTTCATCTCTTCTCTTCTTCTTCACCTCTTCACTCGTTCTTCACCTCTTCACTCGTTCTTCACCTCTTCACTCGTTCTTCACCTCTTCACTTGTTCTTCACCTCTTCTCTCGTTCTTCACCTCTTCTCTACTTCTTCACCTCTTCTCTACTTCTTCACCTCTTCACTCGTTCTTCACCTCTTCACTCGTTCTTCACCTCTTCACTTGTTCTTCACCTCTTCACTTGTTCTTCACCTCTTCACTTGTTCTTCACCTCTTCTTCACCTCTTCACTTGTTCTTCACCTCTTCACTCGTTCTTCACCTCTTCACTCGTTCTTCACCTCTTCACTTGTTCTTCACCTCTTCACTCGTTCTTCACCTCTTCACTCGTTCTTCACCTCTTCACTCGTTCTTCACCTCTTCACTACTTCTTCACCTCTTCTCTCGTTCTTCACCTCTTCACTCGTTCTTCACCTCTTCACTCGTTCTTCACCTCTTCACTTGTTCTTCACCTCTTCTCTACTTCTTCACCTCTTCTCTACTTCTTCACCTCTTCTCTCGTTCTTCACCTCTTCACTTGTTCTTCACCTCTTCACTTGTTCTTCACCTCTTCACTCGTTCTTCACCTCTTCACTCGTTCTTCACCTCTTCACTTGTTCTTCACCTCTTCACTTGTTCTTCACCTCTTCACTTGTTCTTCACCTCTTCTCTACTTCACCTCTTCACTTGTTCTTCACCTCTTCACTTGTTCTTCACCTCTTCTCTACTTCACCTCTTCACTTGTTCTTCACCTCTTCACTCGTTCTTCACCTCTTCACTCGTTCTTCACCTCTTCACTTGTTCTTCACCTCTTCACTTGTTCTTCACCTCTTCACTTGTTCTTCACCTCTTCACTTGTTCTTCACCTCTTCTCTACTTCACCTCTTCACTTGTTCTTCACCTCTTCACTTGTTCTTCACCTCTTCACTTGTTCTTCACCTCTTCTCTACTTCACCTCTTCACTTGTTCTTCACCTCTTCTCTACTTCACCTCTTCACTTGTTCTTCACCTCTTCTCTCGTTCTTCACCTCTTCACTTGTTCTTCACCTCTTCACTTGTTCTTCACCTCTTCACTTGTTCTTCACCTCTTCACTTGTTCTTCACCTCTTCTCTACTTCACCTCTTCACTTGTTCTTCACCTCTTCTCTCGTTCTTCACCTCTTCACTTGTTCTTCACCTCTTCTCTTCTTCTTCACCTCTTCTCTCGTTCTTCACCTCTTCTCTTCTTCTTCACCTCTTCTCTTCTTCTTCACCTCTTCTCTTCTTCTTCACCTCTTCTCTCGTTCTTCACCTCTTCTCTTCTTCTTCACCTCTTCTCTTCTTCTTCACCTCTTCTCTTCTTCTTCACCTCTTCTCTCCTTCTTCACCTCTTCTCTTCTTCTTCACCTCTTCTCTTCTTCTTCACCTCTTCTCTTCTTCTTCACCTCTTCTCTTCTTCTTCACCTCTTCTCTTCTTCTTCACCTCTTCTCTCGTTCTTCACCTCTTCTCTTCTTCTTCACCTCTTCTCTTCTTCTTCACCTCTTCTCTTCTTCTTCACCTCTTCACTTCTTCTTCACCTCTTCTCTTCTTCTTCACCTCTTCTCTTCTTCTTCACCTCTTCTCTTCTTCTTCACCTCTTCTCTCGTTCTTCACCTCTTCTCTTCTTCTTCACCTCTTCTCTTCTTCTTCACCTCTTCTCTTCTTCTTCACCTCTTCACTTCTTCTTCACCTCTTCTCTTCTTCTTCACCTCTTCTCTTCTTCTTCACCTCTTCTCTTCTTCTTCACCTCTTCTCTCGTTCTTCACCTCTTCTCTTCTTCTTCACCTCTTCTCTTCTTCTTCACCTCTTCTCTTCTTCTTCACCTCTTCTCTCGTTCTTCACCTCTTCTCTTCTTCTTCACCTCTTCTCTTCTTCTTCACCTCTTCTCTTCTTCTTCACCTCTTCTCTTCTTCTTCACCTCTTCTCTTCTTCTTCACCTCTTCACTTCTTCTTCACCTCTTCTCTTCTTCTTCACCTCTTCTCTTCTTCTTCACCTCTTCTCTTCTTCTTCACCTCTTCTCTTCTTCTTCACCTCTTCTCTCGTTCTTCACCTCTTCTCTTCTTCTTCACCTCTTCTCTCGTTCTTCACCTCTTCTCTTCTTCTTCACCTCTTCTCTTCTTCTTCACCTCTTCTCTTCTTCTTCACCTCTTCACCCCGGCAGACAACAAAGTGAGTGGTTGTTTGTGAAGACAACGTTGCCTCATCAGTTGATTGGAGGTTAAACGAGTGGAACGCAGCAGGATCCACTTTCACTCAAATAAAACTCTGACACTGATCCAAGGATCAAGGTCTTATTAGAACCGGTTCTGTCAGCAGGAGGGGGCGGGGCTCCTCATAGAAACATCCTCCTCTCCTCTCTCCTGAATTTTTTTGGAATCTATTTTCAGTCTGTCTGGCGTCTAGCGTCTGGTTCCGGTCCGAGGCGGGTCCAACCGTCTGAGACTCAGATATTAACTGTTGATTTTAAACCAGGTCAGTCAGATCCCATCAGACAAAGACCAGAAGAAACGTTTCAGAGAAACGTTGTTGCTCCTGCATCCACCTCCAGCCTTATTTAACCTTTGACCTCCACACTGGGCATCAAACCAGCAGGAAGAGGGTTTGTGGGTCGGGACCGACTTCAGGGCAACTTCCCGCTAAATGCTAATTACCAATAGCCAGTTTGGCTTTGGCTTCGACCCTCAGACCAGCAGGAAGAAAGTTCTGTTGCAGATGGGTCTGGGTCACCACCTGCGCTTTAATCCTGTGAGATTTTAATGATAACAATAATAATTAAAGATATGTACATTTTATTTATCACTGGTCATAAAAGTACAGGATACACAGGACAACACTCTGAAATGTATTCTCTGTATTTCAGCCGTGTCTGAGCAGCTGTGGGCGGAGCCTGTGAAGCGCCCGGGGAGGCGGAGCTTGTCTCACCTGAGGTCTGTCTCCTGTGCTGTGAGACATGGCTGTTAATGAGACTCGTGACGTAGAACACATTAACGCATTAAACATAACGTTTTATGTAGAAACAGAGTTTATCCCTCGGGTCGGGCCGCGGCGGCAGCAGGAGCCCAGGATGTAAAAAACATAAAAGGAATATATCATTTAGCAATAACTTATGGAAAATACTAAAATATAATAATAATAATAATAATAATAATAATAATAATAATTGTCATCATCATCATCATCATCATCATCATCATCGTCTTTATGTGGGAGTCAAAGACATATCCTGATCAAAGGAAACTCCCAGGTTCATCACAGTACTGCTGGAGGTCAAGGTACTACTGGAGGCCAAGGTATTACTGGAGGACGAGGTACTACTGGAGGACAAGGTACTACTGGAGGACAAAGTACTACTGGAGGCCAAGGTACTGTTGGAGGACAAGGTGCTGCTGGAGGACGAGGTACTACTGGAGGACAAGGTACTGTTGGAGGACAAGGTGCTGCTGGAGGACGAGGTACTACTGGAGGACAAGGTATTACTGGAGGACGAGGTACTACTGGAGGACAAGGTACTGTTGGAGGACAAGGTGCTGCTGGAGGAGAAGGTACTACTGGAGGAGAAGGTACTACTGGAGGACAAAGTACTACTGGAGGACAAGGTACTACTGGACGCCAAGGTCCAAGGACCTTTGACCTTCCTGTTTAGAAGATTAGCGAAACGAATTCCTTCAACGTTTAATAGGAACGATAAGAAAAGGAAGTCCGTCTGCGTCCTAACCCAACTCACCAGAATCTGTCCGACTGAGTGAGAGGTTCTGAACGTTCATACAGCAGAGGGTGAATGGTGGCTCCTGTTGTTAAGTTCTAGGTGAGGTCAAAGGTCAAGAAGGGAAGAAAGACTCTATGGTAGTCCAGTCTTTCATCACCTCAGGGATTAATATACGGGTCAGCCATCAGTGTGTGTGTGTTTGTCTGTGTGTGTGAATGAGTGTGTGTCCGTGTATGCATGGGTGTGTGTTTGTGCATGTGTGTGCGTTGATTGCAGAGTAATGTTGATCAGATGAAGCAAGAAATCGTCTTTCTGGCTCCATCAATTCTCTCTCTCTCTCTCTCTCTCTCTCTCTCTCTCTCTCTCTCTCTCTCTCTGACTTCGGGGCCTTCCTCCCTCTTCACTCTTCCAGGTTCTCATCATTGCCCTTCATCTTTCTCACACCGGTTTCATAAATGTGTCGTTGAACCATTGAATTTCACACACAAGGTCTGACAGGTTTAAGTGTCATTTTCCACTTTTTACTCCAGGAGACAAATATCAAAGGTAAACCAACGGACGCTCCACTCATATTCAAAGTAAAACAAAGACCCTCCACCCTAAACCCCACCCTGTGGATGTGTTCACTCAGCAGTTCTTCTATATCGCTGTCTCAAATCCTCTCCACTGTTTACTGAGAGAAACACAAATCAATGATATTCCATACCGTGTTTTCACAGTTACCTCCACCCAGGAAGAAACTCCAGAATATCACACTCACACACACACACACACACACACACACACACACACACACACACACACACACACACACACACACACCGAAACACACACACACACACACGCAGTCACACACACACACACACACCGAAACACACACACACACACACACACACACAGAGTCACACACACACAGATATACACACACACATAGATACACACACACACCGACACACACACACACAGACACACATACACACACACACACACACACACACACACACACACACACACACACACACACACACACACACACAAGTGAGGAGTGGTGAGAGATTCCTGGTATGGACCTCATGACCACAGACATGCTCTGGACTCGTCTGCAGATACTCAGACACACAGGAAGAGGGAGCAGGTGTTCTTCTCCTGCTCCCTCTTCCTGTGTGTCCTCTAGAAGA